>CAKNWW010347266.1:0-19747 GCA_932074435.1 Andricus kollari | reverse complement strand
TTTTAATATGGTAGAAATTATGACAATAATAATTTTTTTAAGCTCGTAAGAAATTTCAATATCAATAGAATCATTTTTTCAGTACCAGTAAACACTACTTTTTAAATATCAAAAATCACTATAAGGCAGTTGAATTATGAAGGAATTTATAATTTGTTATACAATAAACAAGTAATACCAAACATTTCTTAAGACATCATACTTCACGGAACTTAGTAATTTCTCATTATTTAAGTTTGCTCTTCTCAGTGTATAATCAATCCTTCTAATGCAGGTTTTTGAAGGAAGTTTGCTAAAAGTTTAACCAGGTCATGTTCAGTAAATGAATTTTAGAGAAACATACGGAAAACTTCGAACGCTCGTAATTTTTAATATTTAAGTTTTTGATTTTTACCGCTAAAAGAAAACAAAAGCTTTTAGTAAAACTGAATTTAAACTGTTAATTTCTATTTATACAATACAAGTGCAAAGGTATCTTAACTTTGAGCCAAATATTAAAATTTTAATTCCTGAACTCTTATTCCTATTATAAATTGTTTAACTTTATCAACGCTGCCGGTTTGAATATTCTCAAATTTTTAAGATTTAGAAATTATGTAAATTGGCATGCCTGATTACAAATTGTTACCTTTATCAGAGTTTTCTTACAAAAATTGTGGATTCTGTACTCTTAAATTTGAAATTTTTTCGATATCGAAGTCTTCAATCTTTTAATTATTCTACTGCAAACACTTCAATTCGGAATTTCGCACAGTTTAAGATTGATGTAATTTAATTTTAAAATTGTCCATCATTTTATTTAGTTTGTTTTAATTGTTTTAAATTCCGCAATTATTTTGAAAGTTTTCAACCTAAAATTACTTATTCTGTTCTTAATGCTTAAAATTGCTCATTTTCAAATCATTCCAATTTATAATCGGATAACTTTCAAATAGATTCTACTTTAAACATTATTTAATTCAGAATGCTTATTTTGTAACTATTCAAGAGGATTATCCAGTAAATCTATTATATTTTTTATGATATGGTATCAAAAAATACATTTTTACTTGTAAACAAGTATTTTTCAGTTATAACAGGATACAAATTATTTGCAGTTATTACGGATATAAATACATTTTTTAGAATGTGGGTTAAAACTGAAACATTCGATACCAAACCTAATATCGATAATAGTAGAATTTGTGTATTTTAATTTCTTACGTACGCTCCTAAAATTGTTTGAAAATCTCATCAGATCGAATTTCGATGACCTTAATATTCTACTAAAATGGAAATTCTGAATGAATGAGTATTTTTGTTCCTTTATAATCTTATGCCGAATCATTTCTTGTACGTTGAGCTGGTATGAAGTTACGTATAAGAGCATACAGATGGATAATTTCCGGACATTTTTAAAATTTAGAACATCGAAAAACGGCTTTTCGAGAAAAGGGCAGGCAAATGTGATGAATTTCATAAACGCACGTGTTATACTTTTTTTTTGGACATGGAATATACCCAGTTCCTTCCTGTACATAAAAATAGTATCATTAAATTCAGTATAGGTTCTAGTATCAACCTCCACCCAAACCCCAAAATAATAATTTTGACCCTGATTTAGAAAAACGCGAATATCTCCTGAACTATAGCGAGCCATCAGGGCCCTATGCATGTGGACGCCCACATATTTTGAGGGAGATAAAAGTTTCAACATTTTTGAACAAATCTAGGATTGTTTCACATCCACCATGAATTCTTTGTAATTCTTGAGAATCCCGCCAACATGGAAATTACATTGTCAAGTGCATAAATATGCCGCAAGAGAAAGTTAAAATCTGGCATATTTTGCCAAAATCACTACTTGATATTTCTTATATGCTTGTTTTCTCCCCTCTAACGCAGATCATCTCTTTAAAACTGTTTCATTTTTAACGTCAAATTTCAAAATCTTAATTCTTGAAGCCATTATAATATACAGCACCCTTCAATATTAGATTCTTAAATTTTTATTTCTTCTATGGGTGCGAAAATTGTAAACAGTAAAATCTATTTCTATCAGTTGAGATTATTGTTAATTGCTGCGCCCCCAGAATTCAAATTACTGTAAATAAAATAATAATTAAGGCACAGCGAATTTGAATGAAAATAGCCGTACTTCTTTTTTAAAAGTTATTTTTCATGTTAAAACGTCTTAAACTGATCAAAATTGAATAATTTCATATTTTTTAACAATCTATGTATGATATCTGAATTCAAGATTCGGGTAATTAAATTGTAATCTATGTAATTAAGTTCCATTTAGAGGTCTGCTGTGCGGAGTAGGTATTCCATTTGGAGGCAATTTCGAGCAACGTAGCGTTTCCACTCGAGGTTCACCGGAGATTCGATTTGTTATAATCTCGGATTCTACTAGGGAAGTCCATAACCAAACCAAGATCCTAGACACATTGCACCCTCAAATCCAACATGGCATGTCATGTATGTGTACTTAGGCCACGAATTCTGCTAGGTCGAAAGTTACGGAGTAAGGCTAGTTCCTCTAGTTTACCGCAATCAGCACAAAGTTAGACCAAGCTCCTGCTGCCTTGCTCATACGACCAAGATCCTAACTCCTTCAAAGTATCTCCAGAACTACAATCTTCTCTTCAAACCTTAGTGCCCAATAACTTGATATTTCATTATTATTATTCACTTATAAAGATAAAGGAAAAATAAATATTTATACTAGTCTTGTGCACATTAACCAATTAATCGTTTAACAAATGCCAAAAAAAAAACAAAAAAAAACGGTTAAATAATCCAATTGTTAAGGCTATGTCATACTAAGCTCAAGGTAAGTTTTCATCAAATACCGAAATTTCCAAATAAAAACCAGCTTTTTAGATACCAGAAACTATAAAAATGTTTGGTAATTTGATTTTTTTTTAATTTTGGAAACTTCCTGTAACTTTTGAAATTTTTGGTAATTTTGAAAAGTTTTGTAATTTCTTAAAATTCTTAAATGTCTGGTAATTTATGGAAATTTATCGGTCATTTAATTTAACTTTGATTATTGACGAGATCACATGAATTACTAATTTTCTCAAAGTTTCCGAAAATTTCCGGTAATTTATGTCATATATAATAAGTTTCGGTAACTTTAATATAAAAATTTGTCATCATTAACATTTTGACTAACATCATTCAACTATCCCGGTGTAGTGAGGGTCACTAGTAGAGACAGAGAAGCGCTTAAAAGTATAATAATATTAATGACGTCAGAGCTCAATAATGGGCACTTTTTCGCCCTAGCGAGCAAGAGTACGGCACTTTTGCTCCCTAGGGAGAGAAAGTGCCCATTATTGACCTCTGACGTTGCGTTAGTCTGAAAACTTCTGCTATATGTCTTTCGGGGTAAGAGTAGGGTAGGGTGGGGCGAGATGGGCATAGGGGGTAGAATGAGCCATAGAATATCATTTTTTTTGTGATTGTGTTTTGTAATAATATCAGAAAGAATTTTTTCGGCCTTCTTTTTAAAAAAATTTTGCTGAATGTTAATTAACTTCGGAAAAAACTAACTTGAAATTTTAAGACTTTTATATACTTGTAATACTATTTTGTGTGTTTTTTTTTAGAAAGACTAAGAATCACTCAAAATGACACATTATATGTTTCTCTGGTGGTTATTTAGAGAGCTTATTTATTGAACCTAAAGTTTCGAACAGATTTTTATATAATTGTGAAACATAATTACGTGAAATTCTAACTTTAATTTAAATTATCAGATTGAGCGGAACGATCCACTGTTCTGGGCGGAATAAGCCACCTGTTCCCATGCATTAACCTAACCTCTTTGTGTAGCTGTCAGTAGATTATCAGTTTTTGCAATGTTTTAATTATAGTGGACATGGCGCAAACACAAAAAAGTATTCTCGTCGACAAAAATGCTCATAAAAAAGTATGGCAGCGGCACTGTTAGGTCTTTAATAGCACTGTTTTCCAATATATTTCTGAAGCAACTTTGTTAGAAAACTAATAAAATACTAGAAATATAAGAAAAATATTACTACGTTTGGTATACATCATGAGATCTGTTTATAGATGAGTTTATAATAATGTTTAGAAGTTATTTTACTGTGGAATTGAAGTTTTACTGAGACAACGTACATGGGAAAGTCATAAAATTGTTATATTTATTTCTTTTATACAATTATTGAAAGCTGTGTAGATATCAATCGTTCTTCTACTGACTATTTGTAGAGTTAGTTAGGGTAGAGGTCAGGATTACATCATTTTAACGTAAAATACTTTAAATGTTCTATAACATTAAAAAAAATTTGATAATACACTTACTCATAAAACATATATAATAAGTAATTTCATTTAGTGGCTCATTCCGCCCCAATATACATGGCTCATCCCGCCCGAGGCATGACACTATATATGAAACAAACGTACTAATTTTTTATTATGGTTTTTAATCCCGCATATACTTTTTTATTTACATTTATATTGGCAAAATTATGAATAAAAATGTTTGTAAAATATTTATAATCACTCAATTTCTACCGGGGATGAGGGAAATGAATTTTAGGTTGAAAACGATGAAGAATCTCGAATTTATCTATTAAATAAAAGTTTATTTAAAAAATGTATCTAGTTTTGAGAAAATTTAAAATGATGGGAAAACAGAGCAATTAAACAAATTATCCAGTCTCGATAAATTTGAAGTTGTAGTTTCATCCATATAATTTTTGAGAGGGTTATCTATACTTGAAATTAGAAATGATGAATTTATTATTCAGCGGCGGAATGGCGTGAACCCTCAGGGTGGCGCCCAACCTCGCCCCCCTTAGTGTGGCGCCCCTAAGGACACTTGGGCGCCCCCTAGAACAGCTTTTCGTGCACACATATTTTTATAAACAAAGATATTGAATAATTAATGAAGCACAACCAAAAATCTGCTTACCTCAGTCTTATATCGTTTTCCTATACTGCTGGGTCAGCTAATGAATCATTGATAAAGTATTTTTCAGAACAGATTTGACATGTTTCTGTCATTTATTGACTCAAAAAGTACAATATTCCAAAATCGTAATAATACGTGAAAGAAATCAATTTCTTGTGTCACAAAATTAACCGAACAATGTTAAAGTGTTTTAGGAAAAATATGTTCATCAATTGCTAGAAATATAACCTCTAAACTACGTTAGTATAAATATAATATTGCATATATATTTTGCAAGTTTGAAGTTTTGCGAAAATTTTGACAAGATTTGATCAAAACTACTAGTTGAAAACTAAAGTTTAAATGTTAAAATTAACGAGATATACAGGGTGTCCACGCAGGGGCTTACCAAAAAGTCTGCAACCCGCCATACAAGGCCATAAGGTTAGCATTGTCGTGTGAGACAGGTTGCATAATTTTTGGTAAGCCCCAGCGTGGACACCCTGTATCTTTCTCAACCGAGACTTGTATTCAAATATTCTTCCAGCTCTCCCGTGCAGAAATTTCGGCGTGGCCCTGGTCGGGGCCAGATCTGGCAGAATCTGGCTGTGATCGGGCATCCCAGTCAGGGCCAGACTCGAAATGAAACGCCTAATCCGATCAGGGCCAGACTGGGGTATCCATAAGGAAGGCCCGATCTGGCCCTGACCAGGCCCCTTCTAATCTTTATTTATAAAAATATTATTAAAATATCATTTATTCAATAAAACAGTAAACAATTATTAATTATTATTAAACTTTAATTATTAAATATTTTTAATCAATTATTATCACTTTGCGTATAAATATTTTTAAAAGAAGATAAACGTGTCAGAGGTTTGTCCTGAACTTTCTATTTCCACCCCAATCTTTTGCATTGCTGAACACAGAGCCGATGTGCAGCAGTGTATCGTCCTCAGATATGTTGTACCTTCCCGAAATCAAATGTGGTACTCTTTGAAAAGTTCTTTCGTTGGAACTTTTTTCATGGCTGTAAACTGCATAGCAAGGTCTCTCGACAATTATTTCTTGATCATCGAGCTAACAGACTTTCGGATTAAATTATCCTTATCGTAGAGTAAAAGCAGTGAAACCTTCTGTAATTATTTGAGTATTTTGTTGAAAAGTCCTCGTGGGTCGTCCGTCATCAAGTTGATTTTTGGAGCTCGAATTTGATTGGGAAGAAAAAGGTGGGACACGTCAAAAAAAATGTAGTGAGTACTCAAAAACAATTGAATGTTAAAATAGAGGATCGATATAATAACTTAGAATTTTAAATTTATTTTTCGATCGCCAACTGTATTGATCAAAAAATGTTTCAAAGTATTCTTTTCATACCATTTTTTCCCAAACATTTTTGTAATTGAAATTTTTCCCAACATTTTTTTTGAAAATTTTTTTTTATATTTTTTTTTTTAGTACATTTTTTGTCAACAAATTTTTCTTACAAAAATGAAAAATATTAGAAATATTAAAAATATTAAAACTAATTAATGAAAATAATCTTGTTTTGTAGTCAAAAACACTACTACCTGTAAGTTTAATTGAACTAATTTAACTTAAGCTTAGTCACTGAACTAAAAATTAGTTGAATATTCACCAATTGAGACAGGCAGTAATTTTAAATTTAATTAATTCTAATTTTTAAACTAACTTTGATTTACAGAGAATAACCCGATGTGGCCCCGATCAGGACCACAACAGTATCCATGATCAGGGCCAGATTGGGCTAACCCGATCAGGGCCACGTCGGGAATCGGGATCAAATTGGGCAATTTCTCCTCAATATTTTCTGAATAAACAAAAAGTTTAAGACTTAGTATTGAATTTTCCAAACAGTAGAATAATAATTTCGTTCATGTCATAAGGTTATCATTTAACACAACTTGACAGAATCGTTTCAGCAGAATTTCATTAAATTATTTTGCATCAGACTTATTTGATAGATTTTTTAAACTATTGAATAAAAGTATAGCATTGTTTTCCTAAATATTAAACAGTTTGGTTGTTGTATAAGAAATTAAATTTTGATTTTTTCCAGGGCATGATGCAGCAAGGTCCAAAGAAATGTATAAATTATTTCATTTATAATATTTTATGGGTGGAATGTGCATTCAATAATCCTTTTTGGACTGTTTCAATCAAGGGGTTGACAACGTTTGGGTGTGAGATTTCAATAATTTCAAAAATTTCCGAAGATTTCAAAATATGTCAAGGGACTTCCAGAAAATTCAAAGGATTTAAAGATTTTTTTCAAACGTTTTAAAAATTTCAAACAATTTCAATGATTTTTCTGTTATTTATAGATTATTTATAATTTTATAAAAATAAAAAAAAACTATATTATCACTTGAAATTCCTAAAATTATTATTTGTTTTCTAAAAGATTTAGTTTGCTTAAACGGTTATGGTATTTGTATTTTGCAGTTTAATATAGGAAAGAATTCGTTAATCCACTGCATAAAATTCGAATTCAATTTGTAATTTTATTAAATTCAAGAATTAATCATTTTTACCTGCCAACAATAAATGTCTCATTCCACAAGGAAAGGTACCACTTTGTCGATCGTAGTTTTCTGAGATATTCGCGTTTTTGTAAAGGAAGGTCTAAAGTATCGATTTTGGTGGTTCGATGGGAAATCATACCTTGATCTATGCTCTATCTGGTGACATTATCCTTCTGTCCCAGAAGTGAGTGAATTTTATGTCTGACAAAAAAATTAACACGAACGCTTACAGCACTCGCCAACTTTAGATGCGTTTTCCTCGAAAAGCTTTTTTATGTCTCGAGTGTTTGTCCTGGGCTTAAAGGGTCAAGAACTTATCCGCTGGATGCTTCCATTTACAACTCCATACCACAAAAGTGTTACTTTTCCTTGTGGAATGACACAAATTATCATCGAAGCTAAAAAATTACATTTTTGAATAGAAATGCACAATTAGAATTTTGAAAAAAGTAATATTATATTATATAGATTAACCATTTATGATATAAATATACTAAAAGATTAAAAAAGATTTGAAAGGGGTTGAAAATATTTGAATCATTTCAAATATTTTGAAGTATTTTGAAAGATACTAAAATATTGCAAATGATACTAAAAGATTTCCAGAGATTTCAAAAAATTGCAAGATAATGTAAAGGTTCTAAAAGATTTTAACAATTTGAAAATATTTCAAAGACTTCACAAAGCTTCCAAGGATTTCGGGAAGAAATGTATATCAGATTTGAAGAATAATCAAGCCCGCGGTTTTAATATTATGCTTTTTTGTAGAATGTATTCTAGAAAAAAATGGTTGCTATTTGTTACTATAAAGTGATATTCCGAATATGAAAAGAGACTTTTTTCTTTAAACGAAATGTGCCTGAGTCCTTTAGAAGAAAATAAGTTAATTTTTTTTTAGTATTGATATTTCTTTATACATTCCTACTGTCCATAAACAATTTCTTGGTTTTAAATCATACGAGGAGAGGTCACCTAGAGATTCTCTAGGGAGAGTTGGGGCACGTGAACCCTGACCACTCGACTAGGGCCAACCGGAATACGGAAGTCGTTACAAAATTTAAACATATCTTTGACAACGCATGCGCGTATTGTAAGTTGTGAAAACAACCTAACCTCAATTCATAGTTCTGATATTGCGATTGTTGTTTGCTATTGGAAAATCGCGCGCTGTATAGTCACCTGTATAGTTTATATAGCGACGCTAGCAGAATTTTTTAAAAATTTGTTTTGAATTAAACTTAAAGAAGCTTTTCTACTACGTGACTCAATTGCCTGATAGATAACCATTTTGAGCACAAATTAACAAATTTTTGTTAATTCCCTATTGTTTTATTTCATTCTAAATTCGGTGCGTTTTCAAATATGTAAATACGTAACTGCTTGGTAGAAGAGCCGCGCCAAGAAATCGTTCAATTGCATCGCCTTATACCAATGTAAAAAGTAGGTAATATATTATTAAAAAATGTAATTGTTGTAAGTCATGCAAGGACAATATTTTTTTTTAATTTGCTCTTTTGAAAACGACTTGGAAGTAAGTTGAAGCATTGGCAAGATTAAGGAATTAAACTCGTCACACTTCAGTCACTCGTGAAAGTGCAGCACAGTGGGTCTCGAGTGACTTCAACCCATAAGAGCCCTCATCTCTCGTTTTCTTTCTAATCTCATTTTCGTGATACCTCAACAGCATTTTAAAACCAAAAATAAAAAAATCCCGCGGGGATTTTTAAATAAACTTTATTTTTTATTTACCTTTGGAGGTCATTATATATATTTTCATGGAAGTAACTCGAAAGTAAAGCTTCTTTTGCTTAAACTACGTGATTTAATGTCCATAAAAGTCTGTAAATGTTGGATATATTTGAACTCCGTTTTAATCAGTCTTTTGGAAGTTTCCCCTTTTCAGAGCGTTCTGTGTCTCAAGTATCTTGAATAAAAATTTAAGTGTGTAAAATGTGTGTAAAATGAAAAAGACTAAAAAACATCGAAGGTTCTATCTCTTATAGCTTTCAGATATGGCCTTCAGAAATTATTTGTTATTGAAAAAATTGCCTTCAACATTTTTTAATCACAGTTTTTTCTAGCTCGTATCCTGTGCTTTCTCGATGAAGGTTGTATTATTCTCTGTAAAACTAAAATAAACTAATTTATGTTTTGTCGATTATATTTCCTTTTTTATTAATATTGTGAAAATTTCATAGCATTGAAATTAATTTCTTTCAGTTTTACAGGGTATTGTACTATGTTTTTCATCGCAAAAACAACCTTCCAAATAAAGTGCACTAATAGAAACAAGTTAGTTCAAAAAATCTTAATGCCTGACAACGTTTCATAGAAAAGGATATTTTTTAGGATGCTGTAACTTCAGATTTATGAGAGATACATAGATACTTTTTTTAGATTACGTGAAAATTAAGACTCCTTTAACTTATAACCATACCAAATTCATCTCAGATGTACAGCACATGAGCTTATTTACAGAAACTAAAATTAAAGCAATTTTAGGACAAGTTTTTTACTGCAAAGTAAATTCTGGTGGCGTAGCTCTCGAACTAAAAGAGATAGAACATTCAATTCTTTGTAGTTTTACGGGAAATTTTATAGTTTCAAAATCCTATTCAGGATACTGCAGGCAGAGGATTCTCTGAAAAGAAGAAGCTTTCAAACAACTGATTATTATAACAGACTTTATGCCAGAGAAGCTTCACTTATGAGTTATTTTCATGAAAAAGAAAAATATATAACTGAGAAAAAGGGTTAAACAACCACAGCAGGGTCTCACTGGGAGCTAATACCATCCGAAAATGACCCCAGCTTCTAGTAGAACCGCGGTAAATCACACAAATGGAATTGAACCGAAAGGCCTATGACAAAACCACCGAACGCGTACTCGGGTTGCGGATACAGGCTCCCTGTACCAAGGGTCTAAATGGTGACTCTGGGATACAGGGCAACTTCTCAGAGTATGCAGCCTTATCCTTGCATGCGGGCCTCTACAAGGACGGACGAACCCTTTTCCGAGTCGCTGTCTAGAGTTCGGGGTACTGCAAATAATTTAGATGGAAACACGACGACGAACAGGCGAAATTCCGACATTGAGTGACCGAAACAACTCAAGGATGACTTGCTGGACTGTTAAGGAGTCAGCATTATCCCTGTTCACGGTGGCTTGATGGGGCGTATGTACACTCTGTGGTGCCAGACACACCCAGAGCTTTAGCATATTTCGCATCAGTCATTGCAAAATCAAGTTGCCTACCTCTCTTAGAATGGATATGTATGCGGAGCGCTTCCCCAACAGCTGCTTGATCAAGCTGCAGAGGAAGATAAGGAAGCGACATTAGGACCAACCGTGGAAAGCAGACCCATTCTAAGAGATGATCGCGAGTTCAGGACAAGGAGGAACATTGACATCAAGGTTCTTCCTAAGCCCCAAGATCTGGCTGAAATGCTTGCCTCCCTTCGTGAGGATATCTCGGAGGAGCCCGACCTCTGGCCCGCCAATTGTTCAGTTTATGGTGCTGCGACAGCTTTGGATTAAAATGACGGATGAAACCAACGATGTAAGAAAGAACAAAAAGACGCTTGCATCACTCAAAAAAGAAGATTGGATAGGCAAGACAGAATGCGTCACGTGTTCAGTGTGTGATTGACTACATAACATCTGGTAGACCGTTCACGGAAAGGGTTACAAAATTCGGCCAAGAACTGAGGATCTACAATCACATACTAAAAAAGACAAAGCTGCTGACAATCAAGCAGCATATTGTTGACAATATACGGGGGTTATCTGACGCGAAGAGAAGAATACAGAAGAGGGAGGGATGGGTCAGGGAGAATCAACAGTTTCTCGCTAACCCATCGTGCCTCTTCAGCGATCTCCGTGTTTGTGTTAAAAATACACCCAAGCCCAACGAGGTAGAGACTTTTTGGAGAGAGGAATACTAGATCCCAAAAATACTGAAGTTAAAATAAGATACTTATAGTATCATCTACTTCAAGGAGTTTTGCGACAAGCTGAAAAAATCGAACAAGGAATGTCCAGAAATCATTGCCGAAGAGGTGACAAAAGCACTTAGGGCCACGAAGAACTTTTCCGCTGCAGGACGTGGGAAATGCCCATTCCGCAGTGACTGGTGTTTGGACGCACTATACTCCTACCGAAAAAGGCGATTTATCCAACCCAGGGAATTACAGGCCAATAACTTGTTTCAACAAGCTGTATAAGATCTATGCAGCTGTCCTAAACAACAGCATTGTCCGGAGAACTGAGCCTATATAGAGACAGCCCATCAGTGCGTCCTGTCAGTGGCCTGGATTGACTACCGAAAAGCTTTTCATTAAACCTTTCATAGACATTTGATCTGTCTGTTGCAAAGCTTGAAGGTTCATCGACACATAGTGAGACACATAGAGAAATTGATGCCCCTTTGGAAAACTAGATTTACTATCGATGAGCCCTCGGCTCTTTTGCATCACACTTCTGCCTGTATCTCCTGCGCTCACTCACGTATTTTATATGGATGACCTGAAGATCTATGCTTCTGCTGAAAGCAAACTTCAGAGTGCTTTGGATTGGACAAGTGTGCCAAGATTCATCTGCAGAAAGAAAAGATTACTGGCGTTACCGAGGACTCTAAAGTAGATATAAGTGTTATCACACATCTTGACCCTGGAGAGACTAATACATACCTGGGCGTACCTCAAAGCCTCATTCAGGGCGTGACATCAGTGAAGGAGTCTCTCCGAATCTGATACAAGCATCTTCTTCTACAGATTTGGTCTTCAAATCTGTCGGCGTTGAACAAGGTATCAGCGACTAACATGCTTGCCGTCCCGGTTCTACTCTACTCATTTGGGGTGGTTTAATGGATGAAGAACGAGCTTACAGCCCTTGATATCGCCATGCGTAAGAACATGCACATCTATAAGAGCTTGCATATCAATTCGTCCATTCAGCGATTATACATCTCACGCCGTCAAGTCGGGTGCGGACTCTCCTAAGAATAGTCAGGAAACACGAAATGATTGGCAAAGGAGCGTTCCTTGACAAAGCAAGGGAGCAGGCGGCCGAGAACCTTGGCCTGAATTTTAGCATCAGAAGTGAGGAAAGGGCATGACTCAATCTAGATGCTTCACATCTAAAAGCTGAAATAAAGAAAGCAGAGGTAGAAAAATTCCGCCAACAGCGACTCGACAAGAAAATGTACGGAAACTTTCACAAAAATGTACGGAAACTTTCACAAAAATGTAGAAAGTCAGTCCTTGTCGAAGGAGCAAACTTTTTCTTTCCTCAGATCATTAGGACATAAGGTTGTATGTAAAATTATCGATCTCTGGTTAAATTTAAATATTTTAAAATTGCTGAAATTTTAATTCAGAAATGATCTATTATAGGGAACTTTCAAATTCAATGATATTATAAAGATATTCGGGAATATTATAATGCAGTAATTTTTGAATTTTTGAATTTTTCAATTTTTAACCATTTTTTAATTTCGGCATTCTTCTATCTCGCATATTTTAGTTTTGGGCAATTTTACAGTGTCTGCAATTTTATATTTAGGAATTTTCCAGTTATCCCAAATCTTTAAGTTCTTTAAAGTATTTGAAATTATTTTGAGGGATTTTATGAAGTATGAGAGAAATTTATTGGATTTCATGATCTTTCAAAAGAGTGCAAGGCATTTTGAGAGTTGTTGGAAGGCTTAGGAGGTTTCAAAAGATTTAAAGAGTGATCATATCCTTATTTAATACTAAGACTAAGTATTTTAAGGTAAAGAAATATTTATTTAAAAGATTTGTATTGGGTTTGTGGCCAGTGAACCATAAGTAGCTATTTTATGATATATTGCCACATTTTATGTATTACAACTTATGAATAAAGTTCTTCATTAATTAGAAATACGTATTTTCAGGGAAAAATTTTTACTAATCACTCGCATAACGCGCGTGTTTGTTGGCTAGTGTCTTAAATATTTAGGACCCATTTAAAATTCTACAGAGTCTTATCGCTCATTTTATATTTCGCTACTCATGGTGTGTCGTTTGAAGGAATGAGAATGTACGAGTACTATTGATTGTAATATCAATTCCTTGGCGAAAAGTGCAATGAATATAAAATATGAAGTTTTCACATTGAAGAAATTTCCTCTATCGTCTGGTGGTCTCTATTCCTCCATAAATGGGCTCTCGGCGGCTTGTTAAGATCTCCACAGGATAGCAAAGAAGATCATAACGGCGAGTACGTGCCTGCAATGATCCATGCAGTAAGTCCCATTTCAGAGATTAAGAAAACTAAAGGAGGATGAGGATGCACGTTTCCCAATTAAGCCTGAGCATTCTACTCATGTTGGAGAATTTCACATTTTCGCGGCTGTATTTTACATCACACGTGCATACGGTCTTAAATATCGGCTTTTGCTGGAAGGATACTACAAAGTCTAACGTGCTTTTGCTTTTAATCTGCGGGATTTGTGACTTAATTATCTCCCGTGAGGAAATCTCATTCTAAATCCCACAAGTAAGAGGCGAGAGATGTTTGCCATAAAGAAGGCAAAGTCTAAGGAAAACTTATTTAAAGTTCTGCGATATTAGAAATTTTGTGTATCCTTCCGTTCCTCTTTATTTTTGGTTATGGGACAGTACAGTAAGTACCATATTGTACTGTCTTAAGAACCGCCCAAACGAAGGAATATCTAATTAAAGTTTTATGTTCAAAATGGAAATATTTATTAAAATGTGTCAGGAATCAAGGAGGAATTTACTCGCGTATTACTCCATACACTTCGTGAGTAATAGCACGTAATAATGCATAGTACAGGAATAATAAGAGAATCATTTCTTTTAAATGAAACTTATGATTAATTTCATATGAAAAGATATGAAGCTTTAACACAAAATGACGAATTTAACCAAAAGAGATTAATGTTTTACCAAAAGAGATACATTTTTATCCCAAAATAAGAACTTTTCAACAAAAGAGTTAAATTTAAAGGTTAAAAGACGAATATTTTATAACAATGTTGACTTTAACCCAGATAAGATAAAACTTTAAAAAAGTTAATTTTTAACCAAGTAGTTAATTTTTCAAGCAAAGGAGACGAATTTTCAACAGAAAGTTAATTTCCAACAAAACAGTTAAATTTTAAACCAAAAATATAATAGGAGACTTCTTATTTAAAATTAGTAGGCTTTTTTAAGTAGGTTCTATTAATTCAGTTCGAATTTAAACCAATAAAGAAACGAGGAAAAGGGAAACTTTCTGGAAAATAGGAAAAATGAGTAATTCTTTACAAAAGGGGGGAAAAGAGAAATAATGGAAAGAGTGTGTAGCCTGTTAGTACATATTTATGACTTTCTGGTAGTGAAAAAGTATTTCTTGTTTATTCGTATTTGAATTAATAACCTGCTATGCCTGGAAAATTTCCTGTTGGTATACTGAGAAATGTGATGTTGTTTTTTATAAACTAAACATAAAATTGCAATTTGAAGCGAAATTATGTAATATTATGGAGTTTTTGTTAAATATGTAATCTTCTCGACTATAAAGTTGTGATTACCATTGTGATTACCATTTTACCTTAACTAATGCTAAAATTAAAATTCATTGTTTAATTCTAAAATTAAAGATAAGAAAATTTCAACACCTTTCTGTGATAAGAGAATATAAGAATGGATCAAAAACTCATGATAAACTCATAAATCCCTTAACAATTTTTTTGCGATGTATGTCAAGGATGCCTTCTAAATAAAAAATTAAAAAATAGTAAAAAGTCTTCATCTTAATCCATGGTTTTTCAAAAAAAATTCAATAGAGTATAAACTTCAGATTTTAAATTCAGAGAATTCAGAGAATAAACTTTAGATTTTAAATTTCATTTAACTATTCTAACAATATTCTATGGCTATCCTATGAATTGAGACTCCTTATGAATATTAATAATTCTCTAACGGTAAGTTAATCTGGCTTTCGTTGTAGTACATAACTTTGCAAAAATAGGTTAGATCTTTCTTCAATTTTGAGAATGTATTGTTCTCGACAATACTTATAGATTCAATTGTTGAAATATTTGTATATAAATAATTATTTAATTGTATTCAATATTTGCCTACTAATTTGGGAAGAATAAATAGTTCATGACATGTTTATGTACAATCTTAGCTAATTTGTTTACATTTTTCCCCTTTTTGAACAAACCCTGTGAAATATTCATTAGAGTCCCACGGGATAGTAAAATTAAACATTTAGATTTAATTTCTTCGTGTATGTATAAAATGAGTATATAACGCAAAGGATGTAGAAATTACGTTTAATTAAACTTTCCCTTAACCAAGCTTTAAGGATCAGTTAAATCGTTTCTGGAGGCATATATCCGTTTGGATGATAGGGACTTTAATTTGGACTTAGAGTTTAAATGGTCCTACCGTGGTAATCAAATGGCTTTCTAAATGTTCGTACACAGGTTGCGGTTCTCAGAATGTAACGGTTATAAAATTGGTCATTACGGAAACACAATTTCCGTATAAATAAAATCTGGAGTATTGAAGTTTGTGTGCTATGGTGGAGATTTTATTGACTTAATCTATCACATAAAAAGAAAAAAAAATATATATATATATATATATATATATAATTATATGTGTATGTGTGTATTTATGAATGTGCTCTCCATAAGGGTATGCATATTCTTAAATATTATTTTTGAATTCACTTTAATCTGGATTTCATCCACTGAACAATTATAATTTAATATTGACAATAGAGTTTGTCACCAGGGATATGCTCGTTAAATCTAGAGATGAGATGGAGGTTATTACAGTACCAAAATATAAATGAAGCTTAACCTAATTCTGCCTGCTTCTCCACTGTATTAATCACCTTCATAATCTCTCAATATTCTGAGTCGAACTTTTTATATTATTTTAAAATAATGAATGGCTAATCACATTTACTACTCTGCAAAAAACATATCAATTGTTACTTTAATTTATAGAAGGTTAGTGCGAACCGGAATACCAGTTTTATTTATTTTTTTGGTGATTCCTATTTGTATCATCTCGCAGATTTTAATTGCGTTGAATTTTTCATTGTAGATCTTTCTTAATCAAGGGTAATAAACAAAAGGTAAGCCACAATAATGATACTTAAGTTAGGATGCTCTGGTAATCATTATACTCCAACATCAGAGATAAAAAGAAAGCAATACGCTAGAGTGGTTTCATTTTCAAGAGATTAAAGGCTTTGATGATAAAATCCGATGCTGTGTAAGAAAGCCATCTTTAAGATGACCTTATTATTCTCCTGCTCTCTAAAATTATCTGCTAGATCTTCAAGTAAGGAGCCTCACATTTCGTACGAAAACGTACAATTATAGGACGTCATGGGCAACTTAAAGAAAAAGTATAATCTGGAATAACTTTAACTTTAATTTTATTAGTCACAGATAAATACTGAAAATCAGAAACAAATGATATTATAAAAATCTGCTATGGGGCTGTTCAAAAACCACGACATGCTGTTTTAAGCGCTTTTTCCACCCCTTCCCTTCTTAGTCACATATAATTATACAAAGCTGGAACCCGCCAGAATCACATCACAAATACGTACCCCCCCCCCCCTTCAGTCAACATTTTTTTTCAATTTCATTTAATACACGCGTAAAATGAAACACAAAATATACAAACATAATATCTTAGCCGACTTCACAACCCAAAATGCTCTCAAAGTAGATAAAATAGGGTGATTTTCATGAAATTAGGGGATGAATTAAAAAAAAATGTATAGGTACTATATTAAATTTAACACAACATGCTTGAGATTTTCAGACGAAATATATTGCACTTTTAACAAAATAGTTCAATTTTTAACCAAAAAAGATTAAGTGTCTATCAGAAGAGATACATTTTTAACGAAACCAAAAAGATCAATTTTCAAAGAAAAATATGATTTTTTAATCAAATAGTTGAATTTGCAGAAATCAAAAAAAAATTTTAGATCAAATTGTTCCACTGACAATGAAATAGTTGAATTTTCAAGAGGAATTTTTAGCCGAATCACTAGATTTTCAATCCAATCTTGAATTCTCAAGAAAAAGGTATAACTTCAACTAAAAACGGCTGCATTTTTGATCAAATAGTGAAATATTTCAATCATAAAGACGATTGTTTTTAAAGACAGGTGAATTTTTAACAAAATAATTCAACCAAGAAACTTAATTTCTAACAAAGTAGTTTAACTTTCAACCAAGCAGCTTTAATAATTTAGCAATATCGTTTGTTTGTATATAACAATATTTATAGCTAAAAAATTAAAGATAGCTATTGCCAGCTTAGCTATACAATTTTTCCGTGTATTAATTCAGTACGCATTTAGGCGAAAAAAACGAAAAAAGTTTCTGGCAAAAGAGAGGAAAATGGGAATTCTTTAAAAAGGACAAAAAAGGGAATAGGTGAAAGAATTTGAAGTATGTATTTGGAAGGATACTTGAAAAAGAAAATCACCATTATACATTTTTCCATGTATATGTATTCCGTGGTTCTTGAGCGACTCAAATGGTTTTATTTGATACCAAACATTAACCATTTGAAATTTAAAAATCAAGATCATCAGTTGCAGAGTTTTACAAATAACGGTTGCGATTCTCTGAAATGACAAAGAAATTACTCTCTTTCTTTAAACGTTTCGGTACGAAGAAATGGAAACATGCGTGTTCCAAAAGCAGGGATTATACATCGTGAAAACCTATTTATTACCGTTTTCCTTTCACGCGAGAAGAAGATACTAAAGCAATTGTGAGAGACAATTAAGATTTGAGGAAACTCGAGATCCATGAAAGAATAAACGAAGAAAGTTATACGGTTGACGAAGCTCAATGTCTCAGCATGGATTTCCGTCTTTTATTCAGTCTTTTCATTATTTTTTTATCAGATTGATATTCGCAGCTTCCGCCTCCTTCGACCGTTAATTGTTCTACAGCATGACATTTTCTCCAGCCTATCTTCTCTTTAATTATACTTGTATTTATGTCCCAGAACATCAATTTTGTAGGGCGAAGCTCATTTAATCGTTGTCTACCTGCTTGCTTTACCTTCTCTACTCAACGTCGTTTTAATTTGGAAATTAGTAGTTTTTTGGATATTCCAATGACATATAATTTACCTTAAAAAGTTGATAATAAAAATATGTGCTATATGTTGTTTGCCAACATAAGTTAAGAATTTGATGCGTTTTCAGGCCACGTTCAGATTCAGCGACATTCAACTGCTATAGTTATAAATGTTCCTATACTCTGAAATTAAAAACTGTCGTAGAGCAATAAATTGACAGCTCCTACTTAAATAGCAATTATCGCAAATTGACGCAGGTTTTGGTTAATGTTAATAAATTTGATCTGAAAATTAGAAACTTTCAACTTTTGAGGCTCAGACTCAAATTAGAACAAAATATGAAAAAAGCACTTCTATAAGTTAAACTTAGAACTACCACCATAAAATCATTTAGAACTATGAAACACCACTACTTGGCTCCTTTTTCAAAAATGTATTAAACTATTAACACTATTTTTGGTCTCTGAAGTGAGTCAAAGCCCTGAACTTGTATATACTGAAAATTGAAAATTTTCTAAACTTGAACACTTAAAAATGTCAATTCGTTTGAAAAACATTTTTTTTTTTTCGTATTTCATTCTTCATTAGTACAAAGGAAGTCCCCCCATCCCCCATCTAGAGCCGCTGGCAAGAGTCGGCGACAGTGTCTGGGAAGTACTCACCTACATAAGGGTATGTTGAGTAGAGAGGGTAAAGCAGAGGCCGGCGGCGCGGCGGTCAAATGGGCGCTGCCCAATTGTGGATCAGATTTTAGAGAACGGGGTTTCAAAAACATATATAGTTAATATTAAATATTAATACACGTCAAAACAAGAATTTCTTGACTCTCGCTTAATATTACAGGATTGTTGAAAACTTTTGAAGTTTGCAGTCTCCCATGTTCAAATGTATATTCTTAAATCTAGATGATGTTGTTTTAAACTGTCACTACTAATGTATGTATAATTTAAAAGGGTTATTTAACATAAATATTAGATAATTCTAGGTTATATCTGTATTTATGCAAAATACCAACAAGTATTAAAACATTTTAATTTGTCTCATAATAATGTTTCAACTTCAAACGAGAGAAACAGGTTTCTTGGCTTTCAATAACTTTCATTAAGTAAACAGGAGATTGAGATTTTGCTACAAAAAATATCTGATTAGAATTTCACAGATTATGAGTGACCTGGTGCAAAATTAT
>CAKNWW010347265.1:0-10625 GCA_932074435.1 Andricus kollari | reverse complement strand
TTTCGTAAACAAATACTTTAAATTTTTTGAAGTTAGTCATGCAATGAATGTATTTTCTAGACTTTGTGACATATTTAATCAATGATAATAATAAGATAATTTGTTTAAACAATTTGAAAAAAAAATTGAATAATACGTATTTGATTTTAGTATTTTATACATCTTATGCGTTTTTTATCGGCAGAAAGGACAAAATGCGTTTCTTTATCTACAGATTTAATTTGTATAAGTTATCTGTTTGTTCTGCAGATACAGTTATAATAAATGTTGTAAAAAAATCAATTATGTTTAATGATGTAAAAGCCAATTCCCGGCTAGCAACAAATAGTGGAGTGACGTAAACTATTTCTGTGACCAATCACAGATGTATCGTTTCACCCTTCACGGAACGATGAAAAGGGGTAGGGGTGTAACCTGCATAATTGCGTCACATCCAACAAAAAATTATTTAATAATTGTATTGAAAACAAAATAATTTTTCTCGTAAGATTCTTATCTTTGAAACTTGCGAGTTGAGGTATCCAGATTTCTTTCCTTGGACTGATTTATGCAATGTAAATATGAATATCTCAGAAGGACCGGCTGGGATATAATCCATGAGATAAGGATTATATGATACATAAAATGAAGCAATATAATGAGCACTAATTACACTGTGAACTTAATTTTTGATCACCACAGTAATCAGTGATTCCCCTCATTGCAAAAGATGTGGGTCGGTCATACTCTGGTCTTTACCTTGATGGTCATCTTTAATTCTATTGGTAATTATAATACTCTACTATACCAAAAAGTTTGAAAGCGCTTTTGAGCTTTTCGAAAAAAAAAAATTGTCCGACGCGGCGAAATCCGTATTATATCCCATTTGCTATTCTCTTCCAAACTCTATTTTAGTTTGTCCGAAATGAATACGAATTTAATCTGAATTTATTCCAGCGGAATTTAGAATTTGTGTGTTATGAAAAAGGGAATTTAAAACAAAAATTCTATTGGTGCGAAACTTGCCCGACTTTCATTACCAGAAAGTACATTAAGTTAAATTAGACACGCAAATTTTTCCGTCTCACTTCGAACCATGCTTTCAGAAAAAGTTGAAGGAAGGGTTACCAGGTGAAAATATCTTTAAATATCAAAAAGTCATTTGAAGAACTATGTAATCGTTCCCAATTCTCTTGGCGTATTTCAAAATCTTTAAAATAATTTGGTGTATTTTCTAATCCCGTGAAATTTCAAAATTTAAGTCGCTAACTTCTCGAGTTATTATATCAGATGCAATTCATTATAGCTGGTGAATTCAACATAAGAAACTATAATAATTCTTCTGGCGGTATACTGTCAGATATTAGTGCGGAAAACTATGCAAATTTGATGAATTTATGAATTCATCGAAGCACAACAAAATTTAAACAAAAATGATCACTTTTAGTAGTAGATTGCGACTGCATTACCAATTATGTAATTTGTAAAGTTAAGAAAGATAGGCGAAATTGCTTAGATATATAAAACTCAATATTAAAGCAAATGTGTAAATTTAGTTTTACTCGAAAATGTACCGCTTTCGTCAAATATCAACGTACCTGCTTTTATAATACAACAAAAAACTGTAAAAAATCAATGGCAAATTGAGCATGATTCCGTTGCAATGACTTCATGCCAATGCTGCGAACAGGAAGACCATTTTTCATAATTCTATATCTGGGATGTCGAAAAACTCAGTTTTCGTTATAAACTAAGCGAGATATGAAACCAAGTTAAGAGAGCGGAATTGTTTCTTTAAAAAATGTTCACAAGGAGATCCCCTTAATAATTTATAATCTTACTACGTTTTCATGAAAAGGGAAATCTCCTGTTCCTCCCAAAATTTATGAAGATGGAAAGTCACTTCTTCCTGCAAAGAGATATGCATTTCAATGGCTGTGATACATTCATAGCTGGAAGCTGCCGGTAAATTGCCTATAATCTTTCCAGGTAAGATCCAACGGAAATACGTCACTTGAGCAACAGGAGCTGTAGAAGTTGATTTACGAATATTAGGTTGGAGTGAATACGAATAAGCATCCGCTCCTATAATCACCTTGATCACCCTATTGCTACCAACGTTTGCACCCGCCGACGCAATCCAAAATGGGAGGCCATTATCCATTTAGTCTTGGAAAAAGTGGGAGATATGGAGATAAACGCGGAAGTAGGAGCGCAGCCATCTGATATTCCAAATCGGATTTAAAGCATGGTGATGAAATGCTTGAGAAACACCATTTTTCATAGATGCACGTCTTTTACCTACAATTAGAAGATCTAAGTCACAACCCTAACGAGACATGGAGAGCGCGCACTAATTCTGAAGCAGCTTTACATGATGTGATTCGCACAATAGCTGTTCTCGATGACGAACATTCGTTTTCTGAATGCTGACCCAAACAATTTTAGCATAGTTTCTACATTAAAGCCAATTCCTTTTGTTGGACTGCATTTAATATCGTTGTGATCAGAAGTGACATGTGATATAGCTGCTGAGCCCTTTGATTGACTACGATAAGCTCTGTTCTGTTTTGATGCTTGAAAATTCGCGGTTAACCTTGAGTTTGATGAACCTTTAAATACTGAAGACAAAGCTCTAGCTTCTGTTGAATTTCTTTCAAGAATTTCCTACGTACCAACTCTGTAACTGAGATATGTATGCAAGGATCGACGAGAAGAAGGCTGGGTTGAATCGCCTGGTGACATTTTTCATTCACAGGAAAAAAATAGCCGATAAGTGATAATTAATTAGAATTCGATAATTTTATATCGATCAGCCAACAAGTTCCACGCTCGCTTGCAATTGTCATTTGTGAAGAGAATATTGATCAATAAATGAACCGGCTCACCAGATATTTTTGGCTTTAAGTGGTGCAATTTAACGACATCCGAGATTTCCAAATTTCCATCGATGAACGATTTTAACAAAACGGATAATTTTATAAATAAACGTTAGATAAAACTTTAATTGGAATAAAAAATATAAAGGAAAAATAAATCAGTCAATTGCTAACAGTTTTAAAAATTAGATGAGGCAAAGTTGTAGGGAATTTTTTCTCAAGAAAATCAACTTCTAGGTCATCATTAAAATCTGATCATTTTAGCGATAAAAATAACTCATAAAAAGATAAAAATGGAACATAAAGACTACTGCTACATTATTGAGCAACATATACGCAATATTTCTAAATCATTTTAAGAAAATTAGGTTGAGATTCATATTTTTATCGCAGGGCCACTCGAAAGAATCGCTTTATTTTTCTCAGGATAGCCTCGGTGGAGGTAATAAAATATGTTTTCTTGTACCAACTTATGAAATATAAATATGAATATTTTAGGAGAAGAAGCGCGACTTAAAATAATGAGATATCGTTTCAGATACCATGTATAAACTCTAATATAACACCAGCATATATACGAGATACATTGCCAACCAAATTCCTCATTAACGCACAGATCAGTTTATTCCATATTTGCTGAAAGTGGGGATCGATTATGTACACTGCCCTTTACTTTGAGGGTCATCTTTAATTCTGTTAAAGAACGTAATACTATAATATATCTATAATTTTACGAATGTTTTTAAGCATTTCACAAATAACAATTTGTCTGCCGTAATCCTCATCCCGTTTTGATTGTATTATTTTCCAAAGTCTAGTTGAGTTTGTCTGAAACGAATACGAATTTAATCTGAATTCATTCTGGAGAAACCAATAATGTGTGCGTTATACATAAAGGTATCCACAAAACACTGATTCGGAATTGGTCCAAATTTCAGAATCAGCAAGTACATTCATGTAAAGCAGAAGCGGCAATTTCGCCGCCTTAGTACGAACCATGCCTATAGATCGGCGACAGACGAACGCCATTGACAAAACTTGGTTTTTGGCTATACTAAATTTGCTTCACCTAAAACATTGAAGAATTTAATCTGGGTTAAGCGTATTATTTATGCATGCTTATTATAACTTTAAAAGATAAATTACAGACATATCCGATTTAAATTCAGGGTTTGCAGTTAAATGGTTCGCAATATTCTATGTACTATGGCACCAGAGTATGTTTGCCAATTTTGCCACTAGAAGGTCATAATATCTCAGAATACTTTTAAAAAAATGAGTGCCTTGTTTCTTTTTGCAGAGCTTAGTTCACAGCACGATTCTCCTCCTGATGGCGCCCCTACTTCTGATGTTCCTCGTGGCTCCTCATCTTCTACTTCAGACGTACAACGTTTTCCTGCTGAGCCTGTTCTTCGTGCCAGATCCCGTTCTCCTCCTACCGAGCTTTCTCTCCGTGTCAGTTCCAGGTCTCCCACTGCCCAATCGACAACTACCAGGCTTCCTTTTTCTAACATACTTGGGTATGGTCTTGACCAACTTCCATTTATTCGACTCACTCCCGCTAAAAATCGGAACCGGCAATTCGAGCTTCGAAGATATACTTTTCCTGCGGATAAACCAATTAAAATACTTATAAAAGGATGTCGCTTTAGAGCCATGCCAAGCCAAGAACATATTGTATTATCAACATTTGATGGTGACGTATTTGCAATATTGGACAGTAACAATGATTTTTTTTCTGGAATATATAAATACGTTTCTCATACCGGCGAGGTAAGGGCAAAAATAAACATGGTGAGCGGCAGGATTATTCCATTGACCGATGATGAAATCCAGGAAGCTCCAGTAGGCGCCCGACGCAAAATCTCCTTTAATTTTACAGTAGACTGTGTAAACCACAATCCTGTACATCATTAGTTCATTTACAAAAAAAAATGTAAAACGAAAATATAAATATTTTGTGATCCATAGTTCCAGCCATTCTTTTTCGTAAACAAATACTTTACATTTTTCAAGTTAGTCATGCAATGTATGTATTTTATAGACGTTATGAGTTATTTAATCAATGATAATAATGAGATAATTTGTTTACACAATTTTAAAATTAATTAAATAACACGTGTTTGATTTTATTATTTTTAAGTACTAGTTTGTTTTCTCAGAATACTCGTGAATGTTTAGACAAATTCCAATTGTTAAACAAATTTTAACGTTTGTAAAAATTGTATTTTCGCTAGTTTTCGAAATACTGAAATATTTTCAGGTAATTGTAATTGTTTGAAAATTTATTTTATTTTATACATCTTATGCGTTTTTTATCGGCTTAAAAATAGTTTCTCAACGAATGATGTGTCCATAAATTGGATCACTTAAGCAACAAGACTATTGGTCAACTCAGCAGCTCCCGTAGCAGAAATAGGTAATAAGCAGATTTTGGAAATCGGGCGGTCATACTCGGAAGTGGCCATACGTGACGTTGTTGTAGAGAATGCAGATATTCCACGTTCCACCGTCGCCAGAATATTTCAGCAATACGTTGCACTATTTGCCATCGCTTTAATCTATTTTCCTGAACAAATTCTACAGAGATTTCCGGAGGACAAGTCATAGGAGCTCCTTTTAAAAAATGACCCCGTGTTAGATAAGTAAAATCATCTGGCTCATCAGAAAGAGGACCGATAGGTCGATAGTTGAGACAAGCCTCGATACGCGATAGAGTAGTTGTAAATTCTTCGAACGTAAGAGTATGAGATCCCACACATCCACGCAAATGGTATTTGAGACTCTTGACACCAGCCTCTCACAGACCTCTAAAGTTAGGAGCAGAAGGGGGGATGAAATGCCAAGTAGTTCCCTCGACTGATAAAATATGGTGTAGATCAGGATCCTGACGCAATTGAGACAGATTATCTCTCAATTCCCGATCAGCACCCTCAAAGGTAGTTGTATATATGCACGGGAATTCCTCGGCGTGCAACAAAACGTTGATAGGCAGCTAGAAAACCCTGTGAGGAATAGTCTGAGAGCAATTCTAAGTGAATTGCTCTGATTACACAGCAGACGAAAAGTGCTACATAGCCATTGTAACTTTTATGTCCTGGACCTGGGGAAAAAAGAATCTGGAAAGGACCAGCGTAGTCCACTCCAGTATGATTGAATGTTCTAGAACTTGTCGTCCTAAAACCAGGCAAGCTATCCATCAATTGCTCAACGATAGCAGCACGTTGACGAGTACAAATTACGCAGTGACGAATTAAATTGTTCACTAGATTCCGTCTTTCGATTACCCAGAATCCTTGGCGAAGTGTGTATAAGGTCAGCTGAATACCACCATGCATAACTCTCAAGTGAGCGTGCCGAGTAATTAGATCTGAAATGCGGTGATTAGGCAGTATAACTGGATGCTTTTCATCATAACCTATAGGAGCCCTATGTAGCCGACCTCCAAACGTAGGACGGCCGAACCATCCAAAAACGGATTTAACGCTTTTAAAGATGAGTTTGAAGAAATAGGATCGCCTTTTTTTAAAGCACGAATCTCGGTTGAAAAAGGCAGTACCTTGGACGTTATGTATCCAGAATAGGGAAGCTTGTTCAATTTCAGAAGAGGAAAGAGCAGAGGAACGTGACTGTTCTTCAGAATCAGGCAATTTTTCCAATTTCCTGCGCAGAACCTTAATAAATCGCAAACAATAGGCTGTAACTCTGATTAATTTAGGCCAGGATGAAAATTCATCAGCCAAGTACGACATATTTGGACTTTCCTTGTTAACAAGATGAACGAGCTGTGCTTTAGGCATCGTCTTTTGCTCAAGGTCAATTACCTTTGGCCATGTCACAGAGTTACATGATAATCAGGGTGGGCCTTGCCACCACAATGTATGATTGAGTACTTGTTCGGGCAAGATGCCCCTTGAAGCGCAATCAAGAGGGTTGTCCCCAGTTGAAACATGTCTCCACTTAGCATGTGGAACATGTTTGTGCACTTGTGCGACTCGATTTGCAATTAAGGTTCTCCAGGAAGAAGGATGTTTGCTGAGCCAAGCAAGATCTATGGTAGAATCGGTGTGACAGTATAAGGGAATTCTTTCAAACCCCATGCTATTTATAACAAAACTTACTGTTTTTGCTAGTAATTGAGCCCCGCACAATTCTAATCGAGGAATACTTACGGAAAGAATTGGAACGACTTTAGTCTTGGCAAATAACAATGTTACCTGAACTTCGCTGCTTTCCTGAAGAATGCGAAGATATACGACTGCGGAATAAGCTTTCGCAGGAGCATCAGAGAACCCATGCAGTTCGCATCCTAAACTCGATCGAGACTGTCCCGACCATCTTGGTATTCGAATTTCTTCTAGTTTCTGAAACTCTGTGTAGTAAGCTTTCCACTAAATCAGTAAATCATCTGGAAGGGGATCATCCCAATCCAATTTACGCAACCAGATTTCCTGCATCATTCGTTTAGCCATGATCACAACAGGAGAAAGCCACCCCAATGGATCGTAAAGTTTGGCTATAACAGAGAGAATTTTTCTCTTGGTTGGTTGATCAATAGGGAAAGACTGTACGCAAAAAGTCAAAGGCTCTTTGATAGTTCTCTTATGGACAACCAGACAACAAAGGTTCATAGTTCGCTGCCCACTGCAGCGAGGAAAAGAACGTCGTCACCCGAACTAGGGCTAACAGCGGTGGTACCTTGACAGGCCGTGGTGACAGCGACGGAGGAGTCGGCGGTCCCGATCGGGAGATATTTTTTTGAAGGAACAGAGGATAAGCCTGGTTGAGGTGAAGACGTACTGGTCGGCGGTGAAGGCGGAAGGACTTTTGGCGTTGATTTTGGGGAGTGGAACTTGGGTATGGGAGCTGGATCAGGATCGAAAATGTGGAAATTTTGTCAAGGGGAGGGAAGATGCTGCTCCGGAGGTACGCAAAGCGCCAGAGGACGAGGCGGTGCATATTGTAGAGGTTCCCTGTGAATAGTCCCTTCAGAATAGGTTCACCTAAAAGCATGGCAGCGAAAACGAGGGGCCTCACTTCGTACGGTAAGAGCTCGGGCTCTGTCGGATTTAGAAAAAAAAATATTCCGCAAACTAACGTGCGACCTAGAATACGAGATAATCGCTAAGAGTAGCAAGGGAAACAGTAGAGTCTTGAAAGATTATTCCTAAATATCAATTCTCTTAATGGGCTTTGTACGTTTCTCCTACCTCCCGAGCCGAAGGGCCCGCCGCAGTAGAGGTGGATCTCACGTCACGCGATATATAAGAAAGCTTGATTTCTGTCAGCCCGATGTCTCAAGTTCTGGAGACGAATCCGCTTCAGAGGAAGCGTCTTTCAATCTTCCAGTTGAAAATATTCCACAAGGTAAGTTATTTATATTTTACTTATTTATATTATAAAGTTTTACATTCATTTTTTAACCTCAAACTAAAATTGTGAGGTTAGAAGCCTTAGGCACGTGGGGGTGCAAGTACCAAGAATGTGATTTATTTGGAAACTTTTTTCTTTTGGATTTTCAATCATTTACTGGGTAAAACTAGGCAAAATGTTAACTTTTATACTGTCTGTGTCATGGATAAAACTGGGCATTAAAAAGTTGTTGCTTCCTGTCCATTTTGGTATTCTAGAAAGGTATTCTTTTTTCCAAGCTCATTCGATAAACATTTTGTCATTCCAGGTTTTTCTTTGAGGAGCAGAGTTAGAGGGACCAGCGAGAGAAGAGCCAAGTGAAGTTGGCGGTATTGAAGTAGACAGTGAAGACTTCATTTTGGAAAAGGATGGAGAGACGATTTGGACCACATCGACAATGAGAAAGAGAATAAGTAAAACTCCAGAGAAGAACATAATTACTCATCCTCCTTTCTTTGAATTATTTTTGAGTGAAGTCTTTTTTCAGAAGATTGTACTTCACACTAATGAAGAAATCAGTATAAGACAAGCATTAGCCTTGAATTCAAAGAGGTACACTGGACTCACTGATGACATAGAAATAAAAGCACTTATTGGATTTTTCCTTCTTTGTGGAGCTACCAAGAACTCTCATGTGAGTCACACTGAGCTTTTTCCCTGAAATTCGGTCTTCCATTTTTCAGATGTATGATGTCCCAAATCAGATTGGAATTCCTTCTTTCGCATTTGAGTGTGGGACATTTTCAATGCGAACTGTGAGAAATATTATAATATTATAGTTTGAAGATTGTGTCACTTTGCGATGCTCGCACATTTTATTTTTGTAGTGGGAACATGTTACGTTATTCGTCTGTGTGAAAAAATAAAAACTCGTCACACGAATTGGCAGATAAGCTTACTCAACGTTTAAGCAAGGTTTCTTTATCAGCCGGACAAAGTGCTCACGTCCTTCTCTGAAAAGAAGAACGAAAATCTGATACTTATATCAACAATGCATGACTCAGGAACCGTAAATTCTGAAACAGGAAAACATGATGTTGAATCTATTACCTAATTGCTGGTAGTTTGAGCCCAGGCATAAGACCTGGCCAACATTTTCCCAATTCAAAAACTTCAAAAACCTCCTTTCGCATTCGTCTATAGCCTCTACTAAATAGCGAGTACCAGTGTGCCACACCATGCTTCTATGTTCTAGCCTGGATCTTACCAATGAGTAATACAACGTTCTAAAAGTACTTAAACTATTAAACGTTTTAAACGCTCGAAATACAAATCCCAGAAATCGATTAGCCTCTCTAACCATATTATCAATTTGCGTATTAAAGTTTAATGTACAATGTAGATTACCTCCCAGATCTTTAGTTTATGAAACTCGCTTCAGATGTTCATTACCTATTTTGTAATCATATTTAATTAAATCATTTTTCCGAGAAAAGGTTATGACATTGCATTTAGCAGACTTTACTGCCACAAGGAGACCACCTCCAATCCTGTTAAGTCTGTCATCCCTGTAAACACAAAATAGGTCAGTACGAAATAATTTGGTTGTGCGTACATTCTGTTTTAGCCAGGTTTCAGTGAGAATCAAGCAGGCAAATTTAGTAACATCTGGTGAATGTAACAATTCACTAGCTTTAGTATTAAGCCCCTTATCATTCTGATAATAATTTGTGAAATCATTTAGTAAATATAAATCAACGGTATGTGAGTAATTGAAGCTTTTAGCTGCATAATTACTATCCAGTGTTACTTCCGTGATTGTTGTTTTTGAGTGTGGTTCAGAGGTGACGACATCCTGAAGTTCATTATTTTCGGCTCCCCATGAATCTCCTTGATTTTTAAATTTGTTTCTCCTCTATTTTGACGATCGCTTAGCAGTTTCAGAACCTCCTTGTATCGTCCTGAGCCAGGATCAATGTAGTACTGTCCCATGTTGCTTTTGACTTCTTCCATTCCCAGTAGCTCTGTTGTATGTTTCGAGCAATTTCTTCCTCGGTAAAGATTAGCCTGATAGGACGAGGTGTTCCCAGATTCTGTGGGTTTTCACCAAGTCTAAAGAGTTCCATTTTGTTTGAGTCATAACAGCTGTATAATAATTTAATAAATTCCGTGTTTTTTTAGAATCAAGTTCCTTAAGCTGTTCAGTACCTAGCTTACGAGCGTCATTGCTTTCTGAAAAGCCAAAGATAATGAAGTTGCGTTTTCGAGTAATTCTATCTGAGATTTTTGCTAAAGACTGATACAAAATTGTACTCTCATGAACTGGATTTCAGTTAAGTTGCTCGAACGGAGTTGACAATTCTTTCACTTTGAACTCGAGACCATCAATTCATTCAATGTTATCCTCAATTTTAG
>CAKNWW010347261.1:0-10365 GCA_932074435.1 Andricus kollari | reverse complement strand
ATAGAATTTGAAAAGAAAGCAATAAGAATAAAATGCGCTGAGGGTAAGACGAAGATAGAAAAAATACTCATCTTTCATGATTGAAGGGCAAGTTAATTAATGTATTAATGAAGAATTCGATCAACAATCTAACTGCTAATTTTATAGTTTTTAATAAAATTATATAGTATATCATATAATCCTTACCTCTTAGATTACAGGCGTGAGGATTATGTATCTTTCTTCGATATTTACATTTCATTAGAGTCAGTTTCGAGAAAAAAGATATACTTACTAAATATGTTAAAACTGATGGCGCAATTCATATAATGTGTTATGTTTTGACGAAATCCCGAATATTGGAAATTAATTTATAATTATGAGTTTCAAACTTAGATAATATTTGGTCATAAGAATTGCAATTATAATTTGAAACAAAGAATTTTGTGAAAAATTGAAGCAATTAAAATTGTAACGTTAAGTGCTTTAATTTTTTACTCCAAATGTTTACAGATCAATTGAAATCAATATTAAAAAAATAGTTAAATATATAAACAAGAATGTGTCATGTCATACATTATTATGGTTTCCACTAGTTACATGTAACATTCTGATCCTACTTTGGATCACAAACAATATTGTATTTTAGTCTTATGTTTTTGTCTAATTGAAATAATTCTTGTAAAGGCATTTCGTTTACATATACCATTCTAAAACTTGTTGAGATTGAAATGCCTAATGGACATTCTACGCATTCTTCTGTAGTCATATCTTCAATCGCGCCGCTGTACATGTTTATTTTTACCCGTGCTTCAGTCCGATATCCAGAGTTATATATTGCTTGAAAGATTCCGCGAAGAATTGTTCTATTTTTTATTAATATTGCTAAGACGTCACCATTGCATGTTGATAATACCACTTGTTCTTCAGTTGTTATTGAAAGAATGGCACTACGACTTCCTTTGAATTCAATTGTTTTATCACCAGGAAAAGTGTATGTTCGAATTACAAATCGTCGGTTCGGATTCTTGAGGGGAACAAGCCGAATATACGGAAGAGCTTCAATTGTCAGTTCAATTAACCGCAAAAAAGAATGCCTGGCAGGGGAAGACCTGGAGCTGACACGAAGAGGAGGCTTGGCAGGAGGTGAATGCCTGACCGGAGAACCCGGAGAATGAGGTCTCGCAGAAGGGAGACACCTTTCAGGAGAATTAAATGTGTCAGGAAAATAAGAAGTTCCAGAACGAGGAATACCAGGAATAGGAGCGCCATTAGGTAAACACTCGAATTGTGAACTCGAATCTGCAACAAGAAACAGAGAATTTCATTTTCCTTATTTATTCTCTGGTATCATTTCGTAAACATAAAATGCAGGATTATATACAGGAGGGCATAATAGGATTGTTACATTCTTCCCCGGGTCGAATCCCAAACCCTTTTGCCTCACTCGTCGCCCTTTTCGTCGGTTATTCCAGATAATTCTTTAATTTTTAACGTCAAAAGTTTGTTTTGGATGTTTCTTATCTATTAAGCCAGTTTCGAAAAAATCATTGAATAGTTTTTGAATGTCCTCTTACATAACTTGTTCATGATCTCTTAGGGGTACACCATATTTGCACGCGCACGTATGGTACGCATTTTGTATCAATAGGGGCAATTCTCGAATTCAATTTCTTTAACACACACATTCCACAGTTCTCCTAAATAAACTCAGATTAATTTAGTACTCATTTCCGAGAAATTTACATAGAATTTGAAAAGAAAGCCATCAGGATAGAATGCGGATCGGAACTTTATTTCAGATACTGGAACCTTCATTTCACTAAAGATCTCGGAAGTTGATTTCAGAAACTGGAACTTTCACCTCACTGGAGATCTCGGAACCTGATTTAAGATTTGACAGTAGTGGGTGGATTTTACTGAAATCTTAAGACTGAACTGTAGAGTGTTAAGTTGAGGTCGACAAGTAGACTGGAATCGGAAACTGATTTAGTGTAGAAAGTTGACAGGCCTACTTATAGGTCCGGAGCTCGGATTCAAATTCAACTAGCGACCAACCGGCGAATTCAACGACTGCAACTCCAACTAACTAACTGTGCGTCGAACGGAGTACTGACTAGTGCATCCGCACTATGAGTAAGTATCCGTATTATGAGTGAAATACTTATGAACATTGAGTTGAGTGTTGCTATCATTTTAATACCTCGCCACGCGCCCTGATGCAAATTCCACGTCAGATACGTACATGCGAATTTGGCGAAAAATTCTTAAAATCGTCAAAGTTGAAAAAAAATTGTAAAAATTTTTTTTTTTTTTTTTTTTTTTTTTTTTTTTTTTTTTTTTTTTTTTCGGGACTGTATGCGAAATTTCTTTAATATACCGGTATTTCCGGTTGATATGTTATAACTTTTTCATAAATTAATAAAAATTATTAAATAAACAAAATGAAGTTCTAATTTCACATTTTTCAGGTTCGAGGGGATGGAATTTCTAAGCAGGTTTAAGTTGCGTCCATTGCTGTTTTACATAAATAAAATCATTCTTAATAATATAAATCATGATTTGCACGCTTCGTACGTGAGAAGATTCATCGTGACTTATACATTCATCACAAATTAAAATGATTTTCTGGACGAAAGTCGTTTACAAATACTGTTTTAAAATTTCTTGATATTGGACGACACTTGCCTAAGGGACATTCCTTGATTTCTGCTTGGGTCATTTCTTCGACCGCGCTGCTGTTAATGTTTATTTTTACTCGTTTTTCACACTCATATGCAACGTAATGTCTTATTGTATAGATTCCACAAAGGCTTCTATTACCTGGAGCCACTGTTGCAAAGATGTCACCATTCGATGTTGATAATACAGTTTGCTCTTCTGTTGGCACGGGCTTAGTGGCATGAAATTCTCCCCTCATATAAATTGGTTTATCACGAGGAAAAGTGTATCGTCGAACTTCGAATCGCCGGTTTTGATTCGTGTTGGGAATAAGCCGAACAAATCTAAGTTTTTCAGGTTCAAATCCGATTATGCCAAAAGTAAAGTCCCTTGTAAGAGGAGACCTGGACCTGACACGTAGAGAAGGTTCAGCAGTAGTTGAAGACCTGACCGGAAAATTTGGTCTAGTGGGAGAAGACCTGACTGGAGAACCCGGTGAAGGAGGTATGGCAGGAGGAGAAAATCTTACTGGAGAACCCTGAGACTGTTGTCCGGAAGGAAGAAGAGACCTTTCAGTAAATTGATATATGTCAGAAGAAGAAGGTCCGCAACGGGGAATACCAGGAATGGGGGCGCCATTAGGTAGACAGTCGAACTTTGAACTAAACTCTGCAAAACAAACAGAGGTAAAAATGCAACTGGAGAAAAATACATCTTAGGGTACCATATGTGCACGTACACATATGGTTCGAATTTCTTATCAATAGGGCCATTTTTCAAATTCTGTTTTTTTAACATGTGCGTTCTGGATTTCCCCTAAATAAATTGAGATTAAATTTATACTTTTATCGGATAAACTAAAATAATTTTAGGAAGAAAATAGAAATTAGGATAGACTTGAAAAAAAAAATTCTGATTGGTCTATGACTTCAAAAAATTGTACTTAAAAGTATATAGATATTATATTATTATATTCACCAATATAATTCAGGATAATCACCAAAGATGAGACAACAGTATAGTCAATCCTCATATTTTCTAATTGAAGCAGCGAGCGATTAATATTTAAATGAAAAATTTGTTTAACAGCGTGACTGATAACAGTTCACATTCTTGATCAGGCTATCTAGTGAATGTATCGTTTAGTTGTCATTTCACTCATTACAGTTTATTAGCCTTTCGTCAGATATTTACAGTTCATTAGAAAAAAACTGTAGGTCATAAATTCGTTAAAACAGATATCATAATTTACATAAGCTTTCACTTCTAAGAGAAATTCGTCATTTATATGAAATATGTATATAAGGTATTTATTAGAACGGCCCATGTTAAACTTTGTAAAACTAATTCAAATTCTTTAATTTATGTTGAAGCAATTGGAAATATGAAGTTCATCCTGTAACATTTTTGATCACATGTTTTATAACTTATTAAGAAAAAATAAGTTTTCCTTGAAACAAAAGTATCGTCGCACAGTATGGCGAGACGAGATATTGGATTTTATAAAGTTCCGTTGATTATAGTTGTCAACAACTATTATAAGCGAATTCACCTATATCTTTTTTTTTTCTTTTGATCTCAAGAATAATATCGTGGCATAAGAGATAAACATTACAAATATTGGTTGTTATTATGAATTAATTTGATAAAAAACTTATTTATATCGCATTTTGGAACATTGACAATTTTTATTTTATCGTGTGAAAAATTCGTGTCTTTCGTTTAAAAATTAAAAGTTTTTGGTAAAAATAAACTTTTTTATTGTATATTAATTTTTTTGGTAGAAAATTAATATTTTTAACTGAAAATTTTAATATTCCATTTTTTGTTGAAAATTTAACTACTTAGTCAAAAGTTGAACTAAGTGGAAATCTTTTTCAAAATAATATTATTCTTGAGAGGAAAAGAAGTGAATCCGCATAAAAGAATAATTTTTGTGTCGTTACACTAGATACTTGAAAACTTGTTGGAAAGAAATCTTACTTATCAAATTTAAAATAGGAGAGTTGGGAAGATATATTTGTCATTCAGAATTTGAAAATTAAATTTTCGAAAAGATTTATTATAGTTCTGACTGTAAACGGGGAAACTTAAAAAGAAAGAGAATGAAAGTAAAAAGAATCTAAACATTTCTTGAAAGCGCTTTTTTTACCTTTATATGATTTGTGAAAGATAAATTCCAATTTTACTGTAATTGAATAAAAAACAAAGATTCATCGGCCAGTTTACAAGCATGAAATAATATATATAATTTTTTGGTTTATTCACTTGATTAAATTAAATGGAGTTAAATTCAAGAAATATTCCTATAAGATTATGCACTTTTAAAATCAAAATTAAAATTTTGTCAAAAGTGTCCTAGGGCCAACGACGTTCAGGGAGAAAAATTTATAGACGGTTATAAAATCCGGCTTATCAATTACGAGTTGCTTGTAATATTTTGATACTAAGTCGAATCACAAGCAATCTTATATTCAAGTTTTAGATTTATCACGAATTAAAATGATCGTCTGGCATCTAGATTGCACAGATTATTAGGGATTTGAGTAAATCAACTCGTGCACGTTTTTTAACCAACCTATTTAATCGCCATGTTGAGAAGTTCTAACAAAGAGATTGAAGTCGATAAAGTAGTTCTAGTTTAGCAACTCTAGGGAATGTAAAGCAGACTAAAATAACTGTGTTTACGTAACACCATGTTTATTTTCACTTGTTTTTCACTAACACGTCAAGAGTGAAGTCTTATTGTATATATTTCGTGAAGTCGTCTACTACCCGACAATACTGTTGCAAGGACATCACCATTAGACATTAATAATACAATTTTTTCTTCGGTTGGCATGGGCCCAAGGACTTGACGTTCTCCTCCCACTTGTATTGGTTTATCGCTAGGGAAATTGTATCGTCGAATTTCGAATCGCCGGTTCGAATTCGGACAGAAAGACCTGACTGCAGGTCCCGCTGAATGTGTTATGGCAGGAGGAGAAAACCTTACTGGAGAACCCGGAGAATCAGTTAGAAGAGACCTTTCAGGAGATTGATGTTTGTCAGAAGAAGAAGGTCCGCAAGGTGGAAATTTGGAAATAGAGGCGCCGTTGGGTAAACAGTCGAAGGTGTACTTAGCTCTGCAACAAGAAACAGAGGAACACATTTTCCTCTACAATTTTACATCAAGATAAGGCATATCGTTTCCGAGTTTAATTTTTCCTTCCGGACTAATTTCCTTTTCCCGGGAGAGAGCACTTATCTCATTTCGTGAAGAAGAATTACAGGATTATATACGCGAAAGCAAAACGGGGTTGTGACATTCCTCTTCGGATGAAAAACCAAACTCTTTTCCAGGTAATTGATAAGGTTCTTCGGTTATCATTGATAGAATGGAGCCATGACTTCCTTTAAAATCAATTGATTTTTTACGAGAAAAGGTGTATCTATGAATTTCAAATCGCCGGTTCGTATTCTTGAAGGGAACAAGCCAAAAAGACAAAAGCTCTTCAATTGTTAGATCACGTAGGCGCAAAAAAGAATGACTGGCAGAAGGAGACGTGGACCTGCCACGAAGAGTAGTTTTGGCAGGAAGCAAACATCTGACCGTAGAACCCGGAGAGTGACGTCTGGCAGGCTGAAGAGTCCTGTCAGGAGTATGACCTCTGTCAGGAGAAGAAGAAGGACTCCAGCGAGAAACATCAGGAATAGGACTTCATTAGGTAAACACTCAAACTGTAAACTCATATCTGCAATATGAAACGGAGAATCTAATTGTCCTTATGCATTCTCTTGCGGCATATTTTGCCGGATTTCCATTTTAGCTTCAAAAATATTTTTGTCTCTCGAATTATTTAGGAATCTAGTTAGCTTATGTCGGTAAAACCTATACATGATTTCTTTCATTTACTGAGCTTCTTTAACTTATTGCCTCCATTTAGGCGTTATTAAATTTTTTTTAATTCACGGGCGCAACAAACGAAAACTAGCTTAATCTTATTTTTGGGCTTTCCTCCCCAACCGGCAGCGTGATGCTGTTTTTGAATGACCTCTCACGTAATTTGTAGACGATCCCTCAGGTGCATACCATATATCCAAATGCACATATGGTATAAATCCCGTATCAATAGGGATATTTTTCCAATACTATTTCAATAACACACAAACTCCGGATTCCCCATAAAATAAATTTTGATTAAATTAATAATATTTCATATAATTAATTAATAATTTGTGGAACTCCTAAAAATGTACTAAAAAACATATATGCCCGAATAGGATTAAGAATAACAGCCAAGGATAAGACAAGAGTAGATACAATCCTCATCTTTTCTAATTTAACGGAAAAAGTAATGAATGTATTAATGAAAAATTCAATTGAAATTTCAACTGCTGGATATTATACTTTTTCTTTAGATTATATAGTATAACATACAGTGGTTATCTCTTACATTAGAGGCGTCAAGGCTATCTTTCACAGATATTCACATTTCATTAGAGTCAGTTTCAAGGAAAAAATTGTTAATTTTTTTTGATCAATTCAACAGAGCTCAAAAGATTTGAATCATTTCAAACAACTTTTTTAAGATTTTAAGAGATTTTTCAGTTTTTTCATTTAGTTAGAATATGTGTTGCACTTTGAAAGCAATTATAAATTGATTGTATGGGACAAATAAATACCTTCATGACTGAGAAATATGAAAAATTTCAATAATTATTCATAGAAATGTTTATAATGACTTATTAGTTGATAATATTTGGTCATTTTTCGTGATAAATATTATCCTCAGACAAATCTTAGGCATTTTCAGTTAAGAGAAAATATTTTTTTGTGATTAAGTCATTAAGAAGGCCAATCAGTTAATTCAACCGGAGGAACAAATGGTTGTTAGTTCACGATCATAAACTTTATAAAACGTTCAAGTATAGTCTTCAGTTCGAAGATTGTAGACTAAGAAGATTCAGAGTGAGGTCAGCGTTGAAGGAAAGATTAAAGAGCGTCAAAGTAGGGTCTTGAGTTATAAAAATATAGGCTCTGAAAATTTAAAGTAGGTTCAGAGAGGTTTTACAGCGTCAGAAATAAAGCCAGTCGAATATCTGGATCCTGCTAAATATTTCTATCTCAAAGAACGCAAAAATATATGTAAAAGATTAGATTTGGACAAAACCCAACATTTGGTGTCTTCAGTCACAAGCCTACACGATGCACTCCTGAGAAAGAAGAGCCCAAAAAGGTGCCATAATCCAGTAATGTTGATCTAAAAAAGAATTTTCTAAATCAATTTTTTGATCAAATTCGTTTTAGAAAATTTTAGTGTGAAATCAAACGGAGGATATGTTAGATAAAACAAGCGGGCTACTACAAGTTGATCTATTCAGAGGAGGCGCTCAAACAATTAAAAATAAACTTTACTTACGGATACGTTCGTTTATGTTAATGTAATTCAAGACGTTACAAAAAATGAGGAAAAATTACTAGGTTAGGTTGATTAAAATATATAAAAAAACTGAATCATGCCATAGATTATTATAGTTTATTATTAGTTATATGTAACATTCTGATTTTACCTCGGATGATAATCAATATTGCATTTCAATCTTACATTTTTCTTTAATTTAAATCAATCGTATGAAGGCATTTGGTTTACAAATTCCATTCCAAAACTCTTTGAAATTGGGCTGCTTGTGGGAGATTCTTTGCATTCTTCTAGAGTCATGTCTGCAATAGCCCCGCTGTACATGTTTATTTTTACCCGTGTTTCAGTCCGATATCCAGAGTCATATATTATTTGATAGATCCCGCGAAGCATTGATTTATTTCTTATCAAGATTGCTAAGACGTCACCATTGCATGTTGATAATACCATTTGTTCTTCAGTTGTCATTGACAGAATGGCACTACGACTTCCTTTGAATTGAATTGGTTTATCACGAGGAAAAGTGTATCTTCTAATTTCAAATCGTCGGTTCGGATTCTTGAAGGGAATAAGCCGAACAAACGGAAGTTCTCTAATTGTTAGTTTACTTAGGCGCAAAAAAGAATTCCTGACATTTGGAGGCCTGGATCTGACACGAAGAGAAGGCTCGGCAGGAGGCGAATACGTAACCAGAGAACCCGGAGAATCAGATCTGACAGGAGAAAGAGACTTTTCAGGAGAATCGAGTGTGTCAGGTGAATGAGAAGTTTCAGAACGAGGAACACCAGGAATAGGGGCACCATTGGGTAAGCAGTCAAATTGTGAAGTCAAATCTGCAACAAGATACAGAGATTTTAATTTTTCTTGGGTATTCTCTTGAGGCATATTTTGCCGGATTTTAATTTTCTCGTCCAAAATATTTTTCTCTCTCGAAACAGGAAGTACCTAGTCTTATTTCGTAAACAAAAATCGCAGGATTATATATAGGAGGGCATGAAAGGATCGTTACATTCCTCCTCGGGTCGAACCCCAAACCCTTTTCCACACTTATCGCCCTTTCCGTTGCTTTTAGAACAATTTGCGCATCAATAACGAGTGTGGTTAGGTTCAGTATATGCATTTATGAAAGCAATAATAGATAGCGAAAAATTTGTTTATCGAAGATAATTGTTTAATTTTTAAGGTGAAAAATTGGTTTCAGGTGTTTCTCATCTATTATTACAGTTGCGAAAAAATCATTAAAGCTTATAGTATTTTGTTCTAAGTTTATTGAAACTGTGTTGCTGTTGATCTTCAGCCTTTTCCGAATGATGTCATATTTAGCAAATAGGTACAATTAGTTAACTTCTACAATTAAAAGTCTTATCTCCATGGCGCTACGTAGGCGGCGAGGATAGACATTTTGATAGTAAAATGTCCAAATGTTAAATATCGTATGATCAGAGCTTTTTGGATGCTAATCACTCACCAAATATAACCTTCAATTTTGCTTTAAAACTGTTAATAAATATAGATATCTGATTTTACTGAAATTGCGCGTTCGATTGTTAAAAAATTATCTTTAATTTGAAAACAGATAAGATTAATACATTTAGTATACCCCATAACTAAACTCAGAATAAATTAGTATTCATTTCAGAAAAATGTACATAGAATTTGGAAAGGAAGCAATAAGAATAGAATGCGGAGTACGTTTGAACATATTGTAATTTTTGGAAACCTAAAAAATGTACTGAAAAGTATATATTCACCAATATAACTGTGGATAACGGCCAAGGATAAGACTGGAGTAGAAAGAATCCTCATCTTCTCTTATTAGGGGAGAAGTTAATTAATGAATTAATAAAGAATTCAATTAAGAATGTAACTGCTGAATATTCTAGTTTTTCATCAAATTGTATAAACAGTATATATTATAATCGTTATCTTCTAGAGTGTAGGCAATAAGGCTGTCGTTCGCAGATATTTACATTTCATTAGTCAGTCTCAACGAAAAAAATGTACTCACTAAATTCTCTAAAGCTGATGTCACGATTTATATAATCTCTTATGTTTTGGCGAAATCCGTATTTTATATATAAAATTTATATGGTGTATATGACAACAAAACTTTGAAAAACTAGCATAAATTCTACAAAGTTGAGGGTGGCTTTCCAAATGATGATTCTGAATTCCTCTTTCACACCCGGTCAATTGTTAACAATAGTTCGCAGCTATTTTGCCCACTATATCTCACTATGATTTTATCATGTATTTTGGTCCACTAAACACAAAAATCGCACTCAAAAACTTTTTAAAAAGTTTTGAGGTCGGCCCAGTATTT
>CAKNWW010347258.1:0-11475 GCA_932074435.1 Andricus kollari | reverse complement strand
TACACTGTTAGAAATGTTTGCAATTTTAGTATACATGGGCATATTAAATTTCCTATAGTTTTACTAAATTCATTTCACTTTGTAATTTTAGTATACTTACGTATACTAAATTTCTTTTACGAAGTTATATGTATACTAGATTTATTAACTGTGCAGTAATTTTCTTTTACGTATATGAATTTCATAGTTTCTGTATACTAAAATTCATATACGCGCTTACTATATTCAGCTGCGCAAGCGCGTTTCGATTTACGTGGGTCGCGCAACCTGACCGGCCGCCGGTGACAGGCATGGGCTTGCATGCCGTTGCATTTTTTGAGTTGTTGTGATGCTGAAGTTTCTGCGAGTATCTGCGAAGTTTTCATTTAAACAGGTATGCTTAATTTATCAACGTAAATGTAGTTTTACTGCACAATTTAATAACAGAGAATGGAATAAAATGAGGTGTGATCTTTGATCTGCACGTTTGTCGATTGTGAGGTTATCTGTGGTATTGTATTGTTTCAGCTTGAACAGTATAGATCTCCGATAAAGGAAAATCCGATAAAAGGAAAAATTCGATTCAGTCCTTCGCTCCCCTCTTTTGGATGCCGTAGATCTTTTGGATCAGCCGATAATTTTGAAGGATCCAATTTCAAAAATCCAAAGAGGCACATCACAAGTCACGGCTTGCCTCGAATTCTTGGATAAAGTGAAAGAGGAGAAGGAAAATATCTTCGCAAACGAGATTCAAAAATATATAAACTTAATCCAGAACGAAAACGTGCCGCCAATTCAGGTAAACAATTCATTGAAATTTTGAAGGCCTTTCAATTGTAAAATTTTTATTGAAAGTTTTAAACTTTTCCGAGTGTCTACCTACCAATTTTTTTGTTTTACTAGGAAATAAACACGTGCGCGACTATTTTTGCTGCTTCACACATTTTTAAAAGTAAAATATAAAATTGTAATATTAATACATTTAATATTTTGTTGAATATTCGTCCTTTTTGGTTGAATTCAAGTGTTTTTTGTTTCAAATAAAAATCTTGTTTGCTTGAAATATCAACTATTACCTATTTCGTTGCAAGTGCATCTTTTTTGGTTGAACTACTTTTTTGAAAATTTCTTTTTTTCGGTTGAAGATTCATCAGTTTAGTTGAAAATTCATATTTTTTGTCGAAAAGTCAACTATTTTGTAGAAAGATAATTTTTTGGGCCAAACATTAAACAATTTGTTAGATAAATGAGGTATTCAGTCGAAAATGACCTTTTTTGTTTGAAAATTCATGTTTTTTGTTAAAAATTCAAGGGGTTGGTTAAAAATTATGCTATTTGGTAGAAAATTAACTTTTTCAAAAATTAAGCCACTTGGTTGAAAGTTTATCTACTTTGTGAAAAATTCATTTTCTTAGTTCAAAATTCAACTCTTTGGTTGAAAATTTAACTACATGTTGTGTTGAAATTCCTTTCTTTTTAATTGAGAATTAATTTTTTTAACTAAAAATGTAAATATTATATTTTTGATTGAAAATTGATACATTTAATTGGAAATCGATCTTTTCTAATTGAAAATGTATTCTTTTTGGTTGAAAATGCAACTGTTTAATTGTAAATTAATCTGCTTTGGTTGAAAATACAACTGCTTCGTTGAAAACTCGTCTTTTTTAGTTGAGTTTATTTGGTTTTTATTTCAAATAAAAATCTATGGTTGAAATATCAACTATTACATGCTTCATTGCGATTTCATCTTTTTTGTTTAAAGTTAAACTACTTTTTCAAAAATTTCTGACTTTTGTTTGAAGATTCATCATTTTAGGTGAAAATTCATATTTTCTGGTCAAAAATTAAACTATTTGGTAGAAATTTTACTTTTTCGAAAGTTACTGGTTGAAATTTTTTCTGCATTGTTAAACATTTATTTTCTTTACTTTAAAATGTATCTCTTTGGTTAAAAATTTAACTATTCCTTTTAATTTGAATGTGTAACTCTTGTTGAAAATTAATTTTTTTTAAGATTACGGTTTATTTGAAAATTCATTTTTTTGTTTGTTGAAAATGCAACTGTTTGGTTGTAAATTGATCTGCTTTGGCTGACGATTAAACCATTTTTATGAAAATTCGTCTTTTTTGGTTGAATTCAATTGTTTTTTATTTCAAATAAAAATCTTCTTTGGTTGAAATATCAACTATTACATGCTTCATTGCGATTTCATCTTTTTTGTTTAAAGTTAAACTACTTTTTCAAAAATTTCTGACTTTTTTGGTTGAAGATTCATCATTTTAGTTGAAAATTAATATTATCTGCTCAAGAGTTAAACTATTTGGTAGAAAGTTTACTTTTTTAAACGATACTGGTTGAAAGTTTATCTCCTTTGTTAAAAGTTCATTTTTTTTACTTTAAAATTGATCTCTGGCTAAAAATTTAACTATTACATTTTTAGAAAATTAATCTTCTTGGTTTAAAATCATCTTTTAGGTTGAATGTTGAACACTTTTGTTGAAAATTCATTTTTTTTCGAAGATTTATCATTTTTGTTGAGAATTCTTCTCTTTGGTTGAAAATTTAACTGCATATTTTGTTGAAATTCCTTTCTTTCTAATTGAGAATAAATTTTTTACCGAAAAATGTAAATATTATATTTTTGATTGAAAATTGATACTTTTAATTGGAAATCGATCTTTCCTAATTGAAAAATCATTCTTTTTGCTTAAAAATGCAACTGCTTGGTTGTAAATTAATCTGCTTTGGCTCATGATTCAACCATTTTGTTGAAAATTCGTCTTTTCTGGTTGAATTCAATTGTTATTTATTTCCAATAAAAATCTATAGTTGAAATATCAACTATTACCTGTTTCGTTGCGAGTTCATCCTTTTAGTTAAAGTTAAACTACGTTTTCAAAATTTTTTTGTTTGAAGATTCATCATTGTAGGTGAAAATTCATATTTTCTGGTCGAAAATTAAACTATTTGGTAGGAAATTTACTTTTTCAAAAGCTACTGGTTGAAATTTTATCTGCTTCATTAAAAATGTATTTTCTTCACTTTAAAATGTATCTCTTTGGTTGAAAATGTAACTATTCTGTTTTTAGAAAATTCATCTTCTTGGATGCAAATCATCTTTTAGTTGAAATGTCTAACTCTTTTGTCGAAAATTAATTTTTTTAAAGATGCATCGTTTTGGTTGAAAATTCGGCTCTTTGGTTGAAAATTTAACTATATATTTAATTGAACTTCCTTTTTTTTTAATTGAGAATTAACTTTTTTAACTAAAAATGTAAATATTCTATTTTGTAGAAAATTCGTCTTTTTTTGTTGAGTTCAATTGTTTTTTTATTTCAAATAAAATTCTTCTTTGGTTGAAATATCAACTATTGCCTGTTTTATTGCAAATTAATCCTTGTTTGGTTAAAGTTAAACTACATTATCAAAAATCTCTGTCTTTTTTGATTGAAGATTCATTATTTTAGTTAAAAATTAATATTATCAGCTCGAAAATTATACTATTTTGTAAAAAACTCAAGTATTTAGTTGAAAATTACCTTTTTTGTTTAACATTCATATTTTTTGTTGAAAATTCAAGTATTTAGTGAAAAATTAAACTATTTTTATGAAAATTGAACTATTTAGTAGAGTATTAACTTTTTTGTTAAAGTATCATATTTACTGGTTTAAAATTCAAGTGTTTTAATGATAATTCGTCATATTGGCTTTAAAATTAAACTATTTTGTTAAAAAATCATATTTTTTATACAAAATTAATCTTCTTGGAGAAAGATTCGTCTTTTTTGGTTGATAATTGAACTACTTTGTTGAAAGTTGAACTACTTTTTTGAAAATTAATTTTTTTTAAAGATTCACTGCTTTGCTTGAAAATTAAACCTTTTTGCTGAAAAGTCGTTTTTTGTGTGTTTAAATTAATTTTTTATCTGAAAGTTTCACTATTCCATATTTAGTTAATATAAATATATATATATATATATATATATATATTTCGTTGCAGATTCGACAAAAATGTTTTTCTGCCGGTATTGCAAGCACCAAACCATGTATTTCAAAATGCATTTGGTACACTTCAAACAACACAGAAACATAACGGAGTATTACCATTGCGGGTTTAATAGATGTAGAAAATATTATCCTGTGTTAGTATCATTGCGGACGCATATTGATCGCATTCATTTAGCCAGGAAGAAAGAAACGAAAGATAGATCATTAGACACAGTAGTTAACGATAAAGGCGAATTTATATGTAATATCAGAACTTGTAAAAAACAATTTGGTAGTTACTCCTCCCTCATCGGTCATTTGAAAACACACATTGAACGGGGTTTAAAAGTCAAATGTCCTGTTGGAATTTGTAGTAAGACTTACGATATCGTTAGTCCATTCACAGGCCATTTATCTAAAAAACATAGGAACCTGTCTAAAGAAAAAAATTCAAAAACTCTTTTAGAAATTTTGCGCACAGCAGAGGTCGATGAAAACTGTTCTAATGTTGAAGAGCCTGAAGTAGTAAATGATTTTCCGAAATGTATAGTAACTGAAAATACAGAAGTAAATCAGAGAAAATGTCCATCAAATAGTATTGACGCAGCGGGTGAAACTGAAAATTCGGAAGACTTGTTCTTGTTAAATATTGCACAATTTTATCTTAAACTAGAATCGCAATTTATGATTCCCGCTAGCACAATACAATATATTGTTACAGAATTTTGCAATATTTACGAACAGGGGCAGGAGATTCTACAGTACAATATAAAAAAACGCTTACTTGAACAGAATATGTCCGAAGAATTAACAAATTCTATATTAAAAGTAGCTTTCGAAAATGATCCTTTTCTAAAAAGCAGTAACAACCTAAATACTGATTACAAAAGAAAAACTTTTTATAAAAATAATTTCGCGTATGTTAATCCAATTCAGATAAGACTTCCTTCAGAATCAAGTGAAAAGATACATTTTCATTATGTCTCCATTGAAGAGACTGTAAAATGTTTGTTCCGAGATAAAAATTTAGAAGGGAAATTTTCTTATAAGAGAGCTGCTCGTGATAATGAAGTATTGAGAGACATTACTGATGGAAGTGTATTTCTAGATAATATATTTTTGAAAGAAAATCCTGAATCATTATACTTCATGCTTTTTCAAGATGCTTTCCAAACTGTTAATCCGCTAGGAGCAGCTAAAACAAAATATAAAGTGATAGGGATATATGTGAGTGTTGGTAATCTTCCTGACGATATACGATCTCACTCAAACACTATTAAGTTGATTGGGCTTTGCTTAGAAAAAAACTTTGACCATGCAGTCGTGTACGGACGCATTGTACAAGATTTAAATAAAATTCAAACTTGTGGGGTACAAGTACGCAGAAATAAAATTATAAAAGGAGTTCTTGTGCTTATAATTGGCGACAACCTTGGAAGTCACTCTCTTGGAGGCTTCACCGAGAACTTCAGTACTTCTAAATATTTTTGTAGGTACTGTCTGATTAGGCGTGATCAATTCGATGCTAAAAATGGTGAATTTGGAAATTATGAAGAGCGAACTATCGAATCATATAATAACGCACTGAAAAAAATTGAAAAAGATTGTCTGGAAGAATACCAGGGTGTTAAATTTAACTCAGTTTTCAACGAATTGCCTGATTTTCACGTATGCAATCCCGGTCTGCCTCCTTGCTGGGGTCATGATGGTTTTGAAGGAGTGATAGCGTTTGACTTGCAACTATACGTGGACTACTTTATTAAGGAGGGGTGGTTTTCGCTTAATGCTTTGAATGATCGAATCTTGAAGTTCCCATATTCAGTCGAAGACATGAAGGACAAACCTTGTAAGGTTCGTCGTAATGCTAAAAAAATATTAGGTGGAGCCTGTCAAGTATGGCAATTTTTGAGATTATTTCCAATACTCATTCTTGATAAGGTCAAAGACTTTGATGATGACGTATGGCACCTTGTCCTTCTGCTGACCGAAATAACAGAGATAATCTGCGCGCCAGAAATCCATAAAGCCTGCTTATCATACTTACAGGCTATTATCAACGAATATCTTTCTTTAAGAAAATGTACATTTCCAAAAATTAAATTGCGTCCAAAACATCACTATATGCACCATTATCCAGATTTAATTATCAAATTTGGTCCTCCTATGAAGGTGTGGAGTTTGCGTTTCGAGACGAAACACACTTTCTTTAAGAGAGTCATTCGTGCTCTACGTAACTTTAAAAATATCACGAAATCGCTCTCTGTAAAACATGAATTGTTCCAGAGTTATTTGAGACTGGGCGCTGATTTAAGATTCGATGTTAAGATGGACAAAAGTGGACCTTTACAAATCCACATTTACTGTGAAGCAATTAAGGAAGTTTTAAAAGATGCAAGATTGCCTTCTTCTATTCAAGAATGCAATTCGATTACCGTTAAAGGTACCACGTTCAAAAAAGGAAATGTCATGATTCTGAGTCAATGCGGCTATCAGTTTGAAATTCGAATGGGCAGAATTTGCCTTTTTTTGCATAATGACGATGACACCATTTACATAGTATTTGAAATACTAGAAGCCACATTTCATCGTACTTTACGTTGTTATGAATTAGGCAAAATGCTCCAATATGAATGCCATGCTTTTAATAGATGTATCAAATATGAACCACTTCACGTTTATACCGTTGGTAATTTTCTGTGTGTTAAGCCAAAATATGGCTTTGTGTCCAAGGGGTTATAATTCATCTCAACATTTACAAGGTATTAGTACTGCGGTGTTGCCAAAATTTTTCTTGGTACATTTTCTGTATATTTTTTTAACTTTCCTTTTTTATTGCCTACATCAGAGTTACGAAAAATACCTCTAGTTTGCAGTGTGCATGTATGCGTCATTTCGCAGTTCATTACTAACTAACTATATTTTTTTACTTATATATTGTAAGCAAGTACATAGGTACTGATAATAAGTTAGTGATGGTTATCTGACACAAGGGATTGCACTGAAATTACGTAACGCTCTTTTCTTTTGTTTAAATAAAGACGAAAATAAAATTGCCTTGAAGCCAAAAGGAATACAACGATGTAAAGAAGAGAAAAACGGGTTACGTAATTCAAGTACAGCCCCTAAGTCAAAGGCACATTGTAATAATAGAATTATCAAACACCAAGCATGAAAAATGCCTGAATCCTCTTTTCAAATTAATTAATTAATCGTTACGTGTTAAGTGGAATTTTTACAATTTAAATTCGTTTATTTTACTTGTCTTGATCATTTATGCTTTATCGTTATTTTTATTGTTCTTCATTTCATATAACCTTTGCAGGTCTGAAGATGCCACTTTTTAAAATAATGCAACAAAGTCGTGATAGAAAAGTGGCAATCGTGGATTCCAGTATAGAAGAAATTATAAATAAAGCAAAACAAGAGTTTGCACTGGCCGAATATACAGATTTTAAGGTAATATTAACTTAATATTAAGGGTGTGCAAAAAGCTCGAAACTTCGAGTCGAGTCGAGCAGACTTTTTTCGAGTCGAGTCGAGCTCGAGCATGCTCGAAATTTTCGAGAATTCGAACGGCTTCGAGCACTCGAAAGTTTCGAGTTCTCGAACAGTTTCGAGCTGCTCGAAAGTTTCGGGTTCTCGAAAGTTTCGAGTTCTCAAAGACATTCGAGTTCTCGAAAAAATTCGAGTACTCGAAAGTTTCGAGTTCTCGAAGCTTTTGAAATTAACAAGAATTTCTTCAAACCCTGTACTAGGGGGTTTTTCGAATTGATAACAGTGATTTTAGAATCAAAAGTAAGAATTCGAGATTTTTAATCCAAAACGGCGACTAAATTTTTGATAATTTCAATAAATTGACAGATAAAAATTTAATAACCTGACGGATTTCCATGAGACTCAGTATACTAGTGTTTTTTTCGGTCTTCTGATTATAAATTTAGTCGAAATTTTGAAGGGCTTCGAGCACTCGAAAGTTTCGAGATCTCGAAAAAATTCGAGTACTCGAAAAGTTTCGAGCTTTCTGGAAAGCTCGATCTCGACTCAATTCGTCGAACTTCGAGTTTTGAATTTTTTGCACACCCCTACTTAATATATATATATATATATATATAAGCCTTTTTATACATTAACATTTAAAAATAAAACTTTGTTCTGTATATTATAAAATTTCTAATTTTATTTTTCATTTGATCATGTTTATAATTGCAGGTGGTTGATGATGAAGATGGGACCCAATTTGCAGACGATGAAGTCTTACAGGTAATGGCCGATGAAGCTAAGGCGCATAAAAAAATACTAACGTTAATAATAGTACCCAAAGATACTGTTTGGATGGACAAGGTATTCTGGATTGAACCTGATAACAACCAAAGTGGCAGCAGAAATATTGTTAACATTCTGGGAAATGCGCATGACGTACATGATGGTATAGTTATTGAACTGTTTTTATTTTAAAAACTCTTTTTTTTATATTTAAAAAAATGAACTTAATATTTGTGTGGGAAATTTGTATTTTGATTTCTCTTTGTATAAAACACGTTTTTCCATTTCTTTGCTTATAGGTGAAACTATTCCTAATGAGCCAGGAATCTTAACAAGCAACTCCGTCATAGTAAACAAAATTGTAGCCAAGAATACGTTGGATGACGTAATAAAAATCATACCCATCCACTTGAAAGAGGATTGTTCTATAGGAAAAACTCCTAGCCCTGCTGATAGGAGACTAATGATTCAAGGAATTGCGCATTATATGCTACATGATTTAAAAGATTCATCTCGTGGAATGGCTGAAAACATTGCTAAGATGCTCTTCGAACGATTTCCGACGCTAGGAGATTATACAAAAGGTGTACCTTTAGGAAAAGGCTTTGAGACACTTCGTGAACAAATATATCATGCTGTAAATTACAGAAAAGAATCAAGTGCTAAGAAAAAGAGAAAGCGACGACCTCATGATCCTCTCTTTGATGTTGAAGAAGAGAATACCAGTTCTATTTCAAGAAAGCAGGACGATTATGGATGTATGGAGTATGGATTACCCACTTCATCAAGTGAAAATTCCAGTGCTTTGGAAGAAAAGCGTTTGGGGCTTGTAGAACTCTATAAGAAGCCTGCTGAATGGGATCCTGAGAAGATAAGCAATGATCTAGATACAATGTTTGGTCCGCTCCGACTGATGATAAATGCTGAAAATCGCAATATAATAGTCCTGTTCTCTTACTGGCCGTTTTTAGCAGAATCAAAGTATTTGCTTGAACACGCATCGCGTGTCATTTATGGCCAAGACGGTCGTTCTGGTAAGCCTTTGCAACAAATATTTCAGGAAAATCATGAAAGAACTATGCCAGCCTTAATTCAACATTGCAAAGCCTTATGTTCGACCCAAAAAAAGAAGACGAAGAATTCTCCAGATAAGGATAATATAATTGAGTTAATGAAAACTGCTCAAGAAATGAAAAAAACTGTATTGTCTGAAATGCCGAACGCAATCTTGATGTTTCAGTTGCTAATAGCAATTTTCAAAGAGGAGGAGCGATTTCTGCTAACAGTAATTCCTGTAAGTCGATTATTTTCCTATTTAAAAGCATACTAAAAATATTGTATATTTTAAGTCATCCTCATCATTTTATGAAAGATAAATGATTTTGTAAAATGATTTGTAACAAATTAATCCTTTTCTTCGACCGACGATGTTAAATAATTTATATTGTGAATTTTTTTATGTCTCACGGTCCTCCTTTCTCAATCCTTTACGCACGTTTCGTTACAATTGCGTACCTTTTTCAAAAGTTTTTTAAAACCTGAGATAACATTAATTTCGAAGAGTAAAACAAACATCGAAAAGGAAACATAGAAACTAATGTCAATTTTGAATGGTAAGGAAGGATTAACGAAAATTTTGACTTGAATTCTTTCAAAATTGACATTGGTTTCTATGTTTCCTTTTCGATGTTTGTTTTACTCTTCGAAATTAATCTTATCTTAGGTTTTAAAAACCTGTTGAAAAAAATACGCAATTCTGAGTTGGAAAGATGTTTTTGGCTCATTTTCATTTAATTTTTATGTGGACCGTAAGGCATAAAAAAATTCACAATTTTAAATTGATAAGTGATTTTTTCTGATACAATGTTTTTTCAATTTTAAAGAGCGAAACTACTGACAATGAAACATTGATGCTGGCACCAACTGTGTATCCAACTGTTATGATAAGAGGTATATTGTTTATTATCTGTTTAGTTTGTAGTTAAATTTTCATCTTGTTTCAAATCGTTTTTCATTCAGTTGAATTAATTTTGATTTGAAAGTTGGTAAACAAATGTTATTTTTTCTTCAGGGACGTCCGTTTTTGATCCTAATGCACAGGTGACGGTTGTTCTCGAGAACAGCGTGTTTATTAAAGTTGTCGATGTTGTGGAAGGAATTGAAGTTGCCTTTTCAGCATACTACGTATTTGGATATTCCTACGTTCCGGAATTACCAAAATCATTAGAGTTCATCCAAAGGTAATTTAATTTAACTAATTTAAGGATTCATTTTATATATGTATATAGTTGTTACGTGGCTTCCTTGTACATATTAATCTAACAAAATTATTTGTCTAGATTCATATTTGACATAAATCCACTCTCTCAGGGTGACAAGCGCGCGAAGGGCGCTAGAAGAAGATTAAAAACATTTGACGTACAAGTGAAAAATCTCATGTCAGCTCTCCAAAAAATTATCGAGCCACTTTAAAATTATTATTAATAATTGTCGTTCTTATATATATCATAATAATATAATATAATATAATATCTATAATATAATATATATGTCAGCTCTTCAGAAAATCATCGAGCCACTTTGTAATTATTATTAATAATTGTTATTTTTAAGAAATGATATGTCAGTTCTTCAAAAAATCTACGAGGCCCTTTGAAATTATTAAAAATGGTTATTTTTAATGAATCATATGCCAGCCATTAATTAAATTAATAATATTTGTTATTCCTAATAAATAATATTTGTAAAAAAAGCCTCACAAATTATACTATAATATCCTTTACTTTTTATAAGCACATTTATATCCTTTCGAAAAAAGTTGTGAAAGAAATATTTGATTTCAATCCAATAAGGAAAACAACTATACAAATTTTCATTTGTATTAATTGGTTTCCTTATAATTTAAATCAAAACTTTTTATATAAACTTTTTTCGAAAGGATGAAAAAATTTTTATCAGTTCTCTACTATTAGTATACATATATTAAAATAAGTAAACACGTACAGTAAAATTACTATAAGCTTGTATCTTAAATCAGTATACGCGTATATTGAATTTAGTATATGCGTATACCAAATTTCGCATATATGTATACTGAATTTAGTATACGCGTATACTAAATTTCATATACGTGTATACTAAATCTACTGTACGCCGGTATACTAAATTTAATTTCATGTTGTGCATTCTTGCTTCCATTACATGTATACTAAATCTAGTGCAGATTTTTCTAACAGTGTAGT
>CAKNWW010347244.1:1659-14048 GCA_932074435.1 Andricus kollari | reverse complement strand
AAGGGTGATACCACTTTATGTGGAAGCGTTGACTCGTGATGTCTTCAGGGAGGGGTTTCATCGCCCTTGCTGTGGTGCTTAGTAGTGGATGAACTGCTTTATCTACTCTCGAATCAGGATCACCACGTCATAGGCTATGGGGACGATATACTAGTTATCGCGCGTGACCAGCATCTGGATGCGCTCTTCGGAGCAATGCAGCAAGCACTGATGATGGTGGATTCATGGTGTACGAAAACTGGATTATTGGTCAATCCGAGTAAGACAAACGCGGTTGTTTTCACCAGAAGGTATAAGTGGGGAACCACGAGTACACTGAAACTTGGAGGACAACAACTGGAAATCAAAGAACGAGCTAAATACCTAGGAGTAATTCTGGATAAGAAGCTGTTATGGAATAAGCACCTGGAAAACAAGTGCAAGAAGCTAGTAGCGACTCTATGGCTCTGTAGGAGAGCCATAGGGAAAAGCTGGGGCTTGAAGCCGGAGACACTCATGTGGATCTACACGGCGATCTTGCGACCCAGACTAACCTATGCGGCGGTGGTCTGGTGGAGCAGGATCGAGCTGTCCACTGTGAACTCTCGACTGGAAAGGATCAGGGGACTGATTTTGAGAGGCATCACTGGTACCTGGAAGTCGTCACCCACGATGGCACTGGGGGCACTAATAGGGTTGGAGCCCCTCTATCTCACCATCAAGGCCGTGGCTACCAAGGCGGCCTGGAGTTTAAATTTGGCTAATGACAGAAGGATCTCGACAGCAGTGAAGGTCCCAGTCCACATCGCGAGGAGGCCGACCCTGAAAATGCCCAGGGAAAAAATGGCCACTCGCTACCTCTTCGACAAGAAGTATCGAGTTAGCCTATCCACGAAGGAGGAATGGGTTAACGGCGACGCACACCTGCCCAGTTATGGAGACAACTGGTTTACAGATGGCTCCAGGAACGAGGAGAATGCACGAGCCCGTGTATATAGTAAAAGGAATGGAATGGACTTCACACTACAGTGCGCCTACAAGGCAAAGGAGTATGACAACAAAAGAAACATCCGTATCTGCTCAGATAGCAGGCCTGCTATATTGGTCTTGAATGGAACAACGACCACGTCGCTATTAGTATGGGAGTGCTTTGAGGCACTACATATGCTAGAGACGGAAAACCGAGTTACTCTGCTATGGATCCCTGGACACAGCGGTATCAAGGGCAATGAGATATCGGATAGGCTAGCCAAACTAGCAGCAAGAAGAAATTTTACTGGACCCGAGCCAGTTGTAGGTATTTCCAGTAGGTCAGTTACTGAAGAAATTAACAGTTGGCTGACTGAGAAACATCAGAATGAGTGGGATTTGGTCGCTGGTTGCAGACAGGCCAAAAAACTCTTTTGCTTGAAGCTTAACTTTAACCGATCAAGGGAAATACTCAAGCTCGGGAGAAAAGAGATAAAAGTCCTAACAGAAATGTTTATAGGACATAGGAATCTCGGATATCACAGACATAAGATAGGGCTTGCGGAAAGTCCTCTCTGTCATCTGTGCGGAATGGATGATCAGACAGCTACTCACATCCTTTGCTACTGCATCAGTGAGTCGGCGATATCAGCCAACAGTGTGGCTGCGGTCCCGGTTCTACTCTACTCGTTTGGGGTGGTTCAATGGACGAAGAACGAACTTAAGGCCCTTGATGTCACAACACGTAAGATCATTCATATGCATAAAAGCTTGCATATCAATTCGTCACTTCCGCGATTTTACATTTCACGCCGTCAAGCCGGACGCAGACTTCTGAGTCTCCAGCGTCTTCATAACCGAATTGTTCTAAGTACATCTTATACCGTGACCAATGGCAGAGATCCTCTCCTAAAAATGGGCAGGAACCACGAGATGATTGGTGAAGAAGCGTTCCTTTACAAAGCCGCGGAGGAAGCGGCCGAGACCCTTGGCCTGAATTTTAACATGAGAAGAGCGGAAAGTGCAATACTCTATCTAGATGCACGGAAATTTTCACAGGAATGTAGAAAAACATTCCTTGTCGAAGGAGCAAACTTTTGCTTTCCTCAGATCATCAGGGCTTAATTTAGGTACAGAGGGTTTCATTTTCGCATGACAGGACGGTGTCATTTCCACGTTAGCATACCGTGACCGCAATTTATGTCAAGAAGTTCGAAGCGATAAATGCAGAGCGTGTCACGCTCACGCTGAGTACCTGGAACACATACTATCGTGGTGTCCCACCCACGCAGGAACAACGTACATCTACACACATAATGCGGCCCTAAGAGTGCTTTATTACCATCTTTGTCGCTCTTATGGTGTTGGTTGCAACCCTGCCCTGCCGCACGCTCCAAGGGAGATAGAGTCAATTGTCCAAAACGAGAAGTGCCAAATTTTCAGGAACTACGATTTTCGGACAGCAGCCTCCGTTGCACACTCGAGGCCTGACAATGTTTTTCAAGACTTCGAGAAACGAACTATATTCGTGATCGAATTCTCGGCCCCGTCCGCATACAAAATCACTGCCAAGGAGAAAGAAAAGGAGGAGAGGTATCAAGACCTTAAAAGGGAGCTGCAAAAGCTGTACCCAAAATATTCGGTATAAGTAATTGTCCTTGTGATGAGTGCTCTCGGAGGTGCAAAACTATCACTCGTTCGTAACCTGAAAGCCATACCCGCGTGCCAAAAATATGCCAAGGCACTTGCGAAATGGATGCAGAAAGCTGTCATCCTTGGGTTGCTTCTTGTGCTCAAAACACACGAGGGTTTCGCCGGCCTGTCGTTGTGATTTCATCGTATCCTGTGACCACCCATCTCACGGTTGTGACACGTGGCCATGAGTGTAATTTACCGTGGTCCTACTGGGAGCTGGTGTCATTTTTAGATGGCAGTTTCTCCCAGTGAGACCCTGCGGTGGTTGTTCAAACTTATTTTTTAATTATATGTGACGTGCGCCGAAGAAAGGGGGCTTACTCTAAAAAATCGAAATCGAGGTTTTTACCCCTTTCGATAGTTTTTGAGTTGCTTTTTTGAATGAAACCATCGACACAAATTTCCGAGCGTTATTATTGTTAATAATTGAGTTGTTAGACCCGAGAAATCGAGCTTTCGCTCGAGAGCTCGACATCCCTTGAAACACCTCCTACCGCTAACCAATGGAATCTACGCGTCTCATCTATACCCCGTCCGTGAGCCGCGCCGCTACATGGGAACAGTCTCGCTTTTCAGAGTAAGCCCCCTTTCTTCGGCGCACGTCACATATATACAGGGTGTCCCAGTACTCTAAAAACATTGTTGTATTTTTGAATTCTAACAAAAAAATGGTGTCGAAAAGAATTATGAAATTTTTTGCTAAAGTTAATAATTACCGAGTAATTAACAATTGAAGATTAACCAATCAGAAGCACGCGCTAGACCCCTTCACTGAAGTCTATTCCTCCTCTGCCTTATATCAATCAACAATATAAACCTTAAGCAAATCTATATACAAGTTGTAATCCCCAATTTTTTTAAAATTTCTCTACGTCAAAATACCCTTCTGGTCCACCTTACCCACCGCTGATGGCATCTTATTACCCCCAGGGCAAGTACTAGCTATGTGGAAAAACTCTCAAAATCCCAACTTACCGAATCAAAATATTTGGAAAGGTCAGCCTTATCCGATTATTTAAAATAAATTCCCCTGACCAATTCAACAGAATCCACATTCTGTTAATTAACAGCAGTGGCCTTCTCGGCAGGGTAATTCTAGGTCAAGTTTCAGATTCTTCAAACTCAATTCTAACTCGTCGCGCCGATCCAGTCACGAGTCGAACGCCCCAAAAACGCTTAACAGTGAAAATTCTGGAGGGTGCTGAAGGATAAATTATACCAAAACCCACTTAGAGGAATCCCCTGTCATTAGGAAGTCTCCGCCAAAATTTCGCAGCCCAGATACCACTCTTTTCGTAGATCCAGACTCGGAAGTAAACCTCCTCATGCTAAAGGCTATACGTTGCGAGCTAGAAGTAGAATTTAACGATTCCATCACTATTTACGGAATAACGGCAAAAAAGTCCTTGCGATCACAAAACAAACCCTTTTCACGAATTATGCTGATTAGGGCAAGAACCAGGCAGCCGATAGCGATAGAGACACTCAATCCCGATATCTGGGAGGGTTATTTACCTGGAGTTAAACTCCGAGAAGGATTATACATCGGAGAGGCAGCTGTTGAAAATTTAAACGAAAAACGCCGAATATTAGCTATAAACACAACCGATACCGATATCGCGATCGAGATTTCTCCGCAGGAAATCATACCATTCGAGTATTAACTCTTCCCAGACGGCTACTAAAGAGCCTTCGAATATCTCATTTAAGATTAGAGAATCAAGACTATGTAACTCGCTGGATAGTGAATTTCGAGGAGTTTTTCATGTCAATGCAGAGCCCCTCACTGCTACTCACTTGGATCAGCATAGGGTACCGACCATCGATAACGAAATCATCAACAGGAAGTCCTATCGTCTTTCTCCCCATGACACTAAGGAAATACCTCTAGTAACTGAGAAACAGCGCAAAGTGGGAATTATCGGAGATTCCACGTCACCCTATCACTCCCCCTTACTGCTTATTCATAAAAAATCGACGGATCCGGAGAAAAGAAATTTAGAGTCGTAATTGACTACCAGGAGCTCAATGAAAAAGTAATCAGAGACGGCTAGCCATTACCAAATATAACTGACATCTTAGACCAGTCAGGTAATGCGCATTACTTTCCGGTGCTTGATCTAGCCAGTGTGTACCACCAAGTGGAATTCTACACTGCTGACCGTGCTAAGATGGCTTTTTCTACACCACGAGGTCAGTTCGAATACTTGCGAATAACTATGGGCATCAAGAATGCCTCCTCCCCCCAACGTTTCAAATACTGATGTGCACGGAGTTTAACAGCATGCATGGAACAGAAGTCTTCGTGTACCTGGATGACATCTTTGTCTATTCAGAAACCATTACCCGAAAAAGGTAATATTTCAAAACCTTTAGCCGAACTCCTTAAGAAAAACGGGGAATGGATATGGGGACCCGAGCAAAAGCAAAGCTTTTAAACCTTAAGGAAATATCTGTGAGATGAACCAATTCTGCCATTACAAATCTCCGCCCGTACTTCTACGGCCGAAATTTGTTACTGGTTTGTGACTATGAGCCCATACATTGGATAAATTACGTAACAAATCCCGAACTTCCGAACCCTAAAATTGGGTTCTCTAGTAAATGCGACGCTTCAGCTTTCCTGGGAACAGGCTCACAAGCGCTAGAGCCTGCGGAAAAAGTGGTAGATGTATATATTGACGGTGCCTGTCGCCACTACGCTCAAGGGGAATCCAAAGCTGGAATCGGTGTTTGGTTTGGAAAGGATCACGCTTTGAATGCTTCACGAAGGGCCCAAGGCTATCAGCCAAACAATTCCCTTGAGATCCAGGCAGCCACATTGGCTGCCAACAAGGCTTATAAGGCTGGAATTAAAAAGCATCGTTTCCATACCTGTTATTAATAAAACTGAATTCGAAAAACTAAAGGAGGGTATCGGTCCTTGAAATTTCGATTGGGCACATGTTCCTAACCAAAAGGCGTATTGGGCAACGAAATAGCTGATCGTCTAGTTTAAAACGAGAAACTCACCTCTTAGTCGTGCGTAGTGGATGTTAGACCTCCTCCAGGGGAAAGTGATGAAAATGATGAGAGTGGTGACGACAATGATTGCAGTTCAGTTATCAAAAACGATACTCTTACTGCCCAGCCATCGTGCCATTTCGTGCCGCTGCAATTTCCGAGGGAAAAGATGACCCCGAGCTTAGAAAATATCTAGACGCCATCGAACCCTGTGGAGAGTTTGATGATGATGAATTCTCTAATAGAATAGATCATTTTCTAAAGTCCTTCACCAACTACATTGAAGAAAGTGAAACTCTCAGTAAAATATTCACGTCTGAATCACCAAAGCAAAATAATGAAATAAACTAAGTGTCCCTCCCTTCGGCTCAGGCTTCAACAGAACCGACTGGAAGTACCGTCCGCTTCAAGGGTATAGAGGATATAGATGATTCCCCTGTTCTTATTCAACCACCCCGCGAAGATCCTTGTTTCCAATTTATTGAACGACCACTACCCCGGCGGCTAAATCCACGCCCTTCTTCAAACGTCGCATAACTCAAGCTTATGGACATCCAGCCCAGTTCAATAGTCTGTTCTATAGTCAAATAATAGTTCCAACAACTGATCTACAAGTTACGAACAGTTAGATTTTTATCTCTTCTCATAATTTAGTTTCAATTCCTTTGTTTACCCTGTTTGATCTAATTTCTTAAGGTGAGTGAATTTAAAAGTTTCAGAATGGGTAAAGAGAATTTTTAACAATTTCATTTTTATTTTCCTTGATATTAACTACAATTTAACTTCAAGTATCTGATAACAGTTAGATTACTAATCATGATTGTACAGTCACTATGTATGTACATAAAGGAAAAAGAATGCTTTGTTTAAATTTTTACTGCCTTAAGTTTGTCGGCACCCTCCCTAGGGATCGCTGGACCTTGTGGGAGAGCTTACGGGTCTCATTAGACTATAGATCTGGAATAGGTGAACCTGAGGGGCTGCACTGCGAGGTGTGACTACTCTGGGGGAACTGACGGACACTAGTCGGTGGGACTTGAACTAAGGAGCGATCCTTGCATGAGGTAATGGGAAAGCCTCCTGGAATATCGAGGGCGCGAGTTCTCATGCTCCCAAGCTACGATGTGAACGCCATGTCAAGAGCTGAATGGCACCAGGGTGAACGAATCCTTGAACACCCCGGCCTGCCCGCCACAGTAGAGGCGGACAGGCGGGGGTTCGAAAGGAGGTGTCTAGATGGAGACTTTGGCACACCAGGTCGAATCCCATAGTATTTAGACCCATCCCCCGCAAGCGGGGCTCTGCGGGGGTGTTTTCTTATTTCCCTAGCTTCTCGTAGGACTCAAATGAATCCCAAAAAAACAAAACAAACCAAAACCAATGAGGGGCCCTTTCCGGGACCCTCCTCTAACCCACCGCTAAAAGTGGGAGGCACCTTAGGGGGCAACCCACCAGAGACGGTGCGAACAAAAGATGTCGATGGAGACAATCTTGCCGAAGCCGTAGAAGAGAAGCTAACGGAACTCTCCGTGAGGAGAAGGCAACGTAGCGGGGCACCAAGAAGCAGAGTTGAAACGGCAGAAGGATCTGGAAACACAGGGCCTTACTTTCGCGCAGATCGCTAACAACGCCTTGGTAAAGGTTGTAGTTGCATCGGGTTATCCTGAGAACTGTCTAACTCTCGAGGAGTTGGATAGGATGAGGGATGAAATCTCTAAAGGGATTGACGCATAACCCCGCTAGGGGTGCACCCCCAGATTCAATGACATCTTCATCAGGTCGGGAGCATCGTAGTGGAGGCCGCGGACATCTGGCCTGAACTTGGAAGTCAAAGGGACGGAGTGTCTGCAGAGGTACCGTAGAGCGACCGTACTGATTCCCGGCACCCCCGAGAGTCCGGCGGTCGTTCTCCGGTGCCTGAGTTTTTAGAATCCGTCTCTGCGAACTGATTCGTGGAAGGTTTATTCCAACAGGCAAGGTTCCAGGCCGAAGGGGAGAGGCTGGATCCTAGTCGTCGGCCTTCCTGAATCCTCAATCAGAGCCCTTGCGGCTCTTGATTACCGCCCCTATGTAGGGCCGAGTAGGGTTACCTTTCAAGTGACCCAACTGGGCTCCGCAGGGGGGCCAGAAGCACCCGGAGGTGCCCCGAATCAGCCTGTCAATGGCTAAGACGGGAATCTCCATGATGCAGATTAATTTGCACCACAGCAAAGGCGCCTCGGCGGTTCTAGCCAGACGCATGTCTGTGGTGCAGACAGGGCTCGCCCTAATCCAAGAACCCTGGTTATGCAGGGAAAGCATTTGTGGCTTGTCAGGGTGTGGCTCCATATATAAGGGGCCGCTCGAAAAAACGCCAAGGGCATGCATAGCCGTCAAGGGTATGGATGCGATCTTGGTGCCTAAATTCTGCTCTAGAGATCTCACCGATATTAAGGCGAGACTCAGGGGCAGTAGCGGAGAAAGGCTAGAGTTGTATATCGCCTCGACCTATTTCCCTGGCGATGCCGGGGGATCACCGACTCCTAGAGAAGTAAGGGCTCTAATTCGGCACTGTCAGGAGAATAAAATCCCTCTGCTGTTGGGCTGTGATGCAAACTCTCACCATACGGTGTGGGGAAGCACAACCATCAACGACAGAAGGAGACATTTAATTGCATATATAGCAGGCACAGAGCTGGAGATCCTGAATCGGGGTGATACCCCCACATTTTAGACTAAAAACAGGAGTTAGGTTCTCGATTTGACTCTATGTTCGGGTGCACTGAGGAGCAGGGTAGTGGACTGGAGAGTCTCCGATGAGGAGTCTCTCTCGGACTTGCGGAATTCCCCACAAGCTACGGTACCATTGATGAGTTAGAGCACGCCGCGTATTTTCTGTGAAGGGCTCTGATTAAATCATATGAGAACAATTGCCCTACAAGCACAATTAAGTCTAGGAAGGGAGCAGAATGGTGGAATACCCACCTGGAGAGGCTCCATAAAAAGACAAGAATGTTGTGCAATAGGGCAAATAGAACTAAATTGCCTTTGGACTGGGACATCTATAAGACGGCCCAGTCTGAATACAATAAAAATATAAGAAAGTATAAGCGGGAAGATTGGAGGGGCTTCTGCGAGGAATCGAAAAACATTCCGGAAACAGCGAAGCTTCACAAGATCCTGGCAAAAAATCCGGAAGCTCGCCTCGGGCAACCTGGAACTTCCCGGGTTTTCAGCGAATTCGAACCGACCAAGAGAGGGAAGGCTGGGGCCAAGAGGTGGTGAGGGCCGACTGGAATTTCGCCTCTAAGGTCGCTGATTACAAGAAGGTGGAATGGGCCGTAGGGTCCTTCTGTCCCTTAAAACATCAGGGGCGGATGGCATTTATCGAGCGCTTTTACAAAAAGGCATGGATTTGGTCGTCCCTCCTATGACGAAATTATTTAGGGCAAGTATAGCCCTTAAACACGTGCCAATGGCATGGAAGGATGGCAGAGTGGCCTTCATACCCAAGCCGGGGAGGCTTAATCAGCCTAACGTCTTTTATCCTGAAGACGTTGGAGAGGCTGGTCGAGAGATACATTAGAGATGAGGTGCTCTTGGCCTCCCCGCTGCATAGAGGGCAGCATGCTTCTTCAGGCAGGCTGCTCGGTAGAAACTGCACTTCATGCTGTTGTGGCAAAATTGGAGCAGCAGTTGGAACAAAAGGGGTATGCTGTGGGCGCTTTCTTGGATATAGAGCGTGCTTTCAGCAATACGCCTCCAGAAGTCATCTGTTGAGAGACTCTGAGATGTGGCGTGCCGGACCAGCTTGTACGCTGGATAGGAAGCATGCTAAGTCGGAGGAGACTCGACACTAGATAGGGTGAGGACCTAGTAAGGGGAATAGCTCCGCGGGGATGCCCACAGGCGGGTGTCCTGTCGTCCCTCCTGTGGTGCATTGTGGTGGACGGCCTCCTTCGAAGGCTAAATAAGGAGGGGTATTATACTCGGGGATATGCGGATGACTTTGTAATCCTAGTCAGGGGGGCTTATCTGGAGACGTTAATGAGTCTTATGAGGTCGGCGCTGCGTATTGTAGAGCTCTGGTGTGATGGCTCAGGGCTCTCAGTAAATCCTGAAAAGACCAACCAGGTCATTTACACGAAAAACTATAAAATTCCAAAAGTTGACGCTCCACTATTTTGCGGTGGGAGGCTGACGTTTTTAGACTCGGTTAGATATCTCGGAGTAATCCTAGATAGCAAGCTGAACTGGGCAAAGCACCTGGAGACCCGATGCAGGAAGTTTGTCATGACTTTTTGGATGTGCAGGACAGCCTTTGGGTTGACGTGGGGACTAGGGCCTAAAATGCTTGCATGGCTCTACTCTGCTGTCCTAAAACCCAGGCTTCACAGCGGCGATAGGATTCATGCTCTGTGAAGAACCCCTACATGTCGTGATAACGGCTAGAGGGGCACAAGCGATGGGCCGCCTGGCAAGAGACAAAGCTTTCCGAGTCTACATCCCAAGCAGGGATCTGTGGAAAGCAAATGGTAACCCGCTCCTCCAAGGGGACATCTGGTATACAGATGGCTACAGGGGTGAGGAAGGGTCAAGAGCAGGAATTTATGACAGCAAGAGAGGGAAAGGGATAGGAATACCACTTGGTCGACACGCTACTGTCTTTCAGGCGAAGATCATGGCCGTCCTTCGCTGTGCTGAAACACTAATAGAAGGGAACGCTGCCGGTAGACAGATTACGATCTGTTCCGACAGCAAAGCGACACTAACTGCAATAGGGAAACCAGACATAACATCAGAACTAGTTTGGGAATGCAAAAAGGCATTGAACCAACTTGCAGAAAGAAACAATGTGGCTCTCATATGGGTCCCTGGGCACACAGGGATCAAGGGCAACGAAAAGGCGGACCAGTTGGCGAAATCCATCCTGGGTCATACCCATAGGATGGACAGTCACGGAAATCCTGGGTTTACCCAAGAAAGATATAAGGACAGTGGTACGGATCCTAACTGGACACAACCACTTAAACTATCATATGCACAAAATGGGGTATAACCCCACGACAGAGTGCAGGAGATGCGGCAGGGATGATGAAAAATGCCTGCATGTACTAGGTCAGTGCCCGGCATTAGATGAGCTCAGGCAACAGACCCTCGGGGCCCATTTTATGGGACCAGAGGAAATTACAACGCTATCAGTAGTCGACATACTAGGCTTCGTCAGGAGGTCTGGGGTCAACTGCTGAGAGCGAATAAGTAAGGGTGTGGCACAATAGGCTTTATAGCTTGAGCGCCAGAGAAGCTTATCATGGGTTCCTCGCCCATCCTAAAACTAACTAACTAACTAAGTTTGTCGGCATGTTTCATAAATCGCGAGCCATCTTTATTTTCACAAATTAAATAATAATTATCGGTTAGTCCTAAAACTTTGAATGAACAGACTTTTTGAAACTCGTTTTATCGAACGATTAGGTCACGCAAGTAGGTGCCATCGGTCTCAAGGTGGTATTCAGACGGAAACGAGGTGTGAACCCACGCAGTTCTTCAGAGACGAATTCGTAGGGATTAAAATTCGTTGCTTCATGGACCGACGTGTTATACGCAAACATGGCGAATGAGAGTATTCTTTTCCATCCGTCAATCGCCCACGTTATGTTTTATATATAATCTGTTCAGAATATATGGCTTCTCTCGAGGGATCCATTGTTTTGGGGTCGATATCCGGACGTTGTCAGTTGTTTTACGTTGACGAGTTTTTCCATTTTTGACATCATTTTACTCACAAAGCCTTGTTCTCGATCACTCAGGACGCATTCCAGGGCACCGTACTGAGAGAACAGGTGGGTAGCAGTGGTATGAGCGATGATGGTAATCTTGGAATCTGGAATGAGTACTTCTATGCAATACTTGCTGAAATTATCCTGCATACTTAATATGTGCCGGTTCCCATTCGGGCTTATAGGGAGTTTTCCTACAGTGTACAGTGACTCTTTGTCAAACAAACCAAATGGTGTATCGGTAATCCAGACACCTACGAAACCCTCGTATACACTTGTTTATTTGGTCCCGCATGCCACATGTAACGTTTTCGGACGCGCCTGTGCGTTTTTGTCACGCCTTGTGTCATCCTACTGGACTCTCGTGACAGTCCTTTATTATTTGTTGCCTGAAGTCTTTCGGGGATACTTCACTTCTACCATGACAAACGGTGACTGATGTTACAAATGCGGAAAATATGGGCCAAGGAGTCGCTCACTTTATTCAAGGCAGCGATCCAAGCAATTCTCCTGAGATTGCCATAGCTTGCCATCAAAATGTCTAATTTTTATGACGATATAATACATCTTGTATCGGACTTTAGGAGCAACCTCTTGTAGATAAAGACGCTTAGCGAGATAATGACCGTCGTGGTTGAAGTTCTTAGTTTCCTCCTGTTCGACTACTGAGATCTTCCTTCCCACTCGTTGTTTCATCAGGAACGTCCTTAAAACGCACGGTACTTCGTCGCTGAGATGCAGTGTCCTTGCTATGATCTGAGGTTTCAAGGAACTCTGGTTGGTCTGCTTTATTTAAGCATAACGAAGTCGAGACTTCCATCATCCCAGAAGCAGGATTGTTGCTCTGCAATGGATTCTTTAAACGTGTTTAATAATTTCTTTAAATCCTTCGGATTTAGTCCGAGTATACATCTACATAGGGATCGAAACAGGGAGGTATCCATGGTGATTTAGAGGGTAAACGCTACACGGTGTTTATATACG
>CAKNWW010347242.1:0-11606 GCA_932074435.1 Andricus kollari | reverse complement strand
CTTAGTTCATAACAAGAAAAAAATTGTCTCTCCCTTTCTACGTCACCGTACGCTTCTTTTATTATGCGATTCAATTCAATGTTTTACAATTATTCAAGTATTATTGTAAGGTAATAAATATTGGTATTGTTAATGTTTAGCGTGTACTTACGTAATAATCGATCGATTCTTTATCCTTAATAATCATAATAATAATAATCATAATGATAATAATCATGATGATTATCTTTAAAGTTACCGTCCCCATTCGCTTATTCCTCTCGTTTCACAATTATTCAATAGTAAATAGTCCCTTATCGTATTATGGAAAAATAGAAACTTCTGACAATAAAAAACCAAACAAACGTGAATCGACGATTGGGAGTCGCGGAACATTTTTACATTCCCATTTCATTCAAATTTTTATTTGAATCTTCTATGAAACCTTAATATTAAAGGGAAACAATTTCGAAATAAGGGGACTGATTTTTTTCCGCAACCCCCAACGTCTGTTTAACCGTTTACAGTATCATTAGTATTACTTTTAGTTTTTTTTTGTTTCATTTTCATACGTCTTTTTAGACCGCAACGCGAAAATTTGATTTCTCGAAGTAGACATGATTACACATTACTTCCCTTTTGATAATAATAAGTGTGAATTGTATTCGTATATTGTAATCTAAACTCTTACACGGGTATAGGGAAAGTGTCTTGTGTCTATGAGTGTGTGCGTGTCCGCATGTGTAGTTTCACAGTTTCGCTCATTTATTAGTCACAACACTGACGTGGAATGTCTGTGAAGACGAGTTTCCTGCACTCGCGTGGAGATCTAATCGATCTGGCAAGGGAATTAGACTCTGAGGGTCAGAATTTAATTTTTTTTAATCCCCTTCGATCAAAACCGGGGAAATATGATTCAAGAAAGATTTGATTATTTGTCAACAGTCCTAGGTTTCTGCGCGGCTAATTAAAGGATCTAATTAAGGAGCTTTCAAATTTAGGCAACATTTTCTACCCCATCCTTATGCAACAGATTGAAATTTAGGGGCTCTTTTTTTCATTTTTTTTCTCAAAAATGCAATCAGTAAATCTGTGATGAATTTCACAACGGATAAGTTTTTGAATTTTTTAAAATATTTTTGGAAAGATTATTAAATTCTGCGTTAAATGACCCCTAGTTGGTATAATTTGGCCTTGTGGATATTAAATTATCACGTGAGAAAGACAAAAATAAAATGCAACGTCTGCTCTTGGCAGGAGGCAATACGTAGTATTGCTCCTGCCAAGAGCAGACGTTGATTACTATCCGTCGGTAGTATAGGATTGAACTTTTAATTTCTGCAGAAATCAGTAAATCTGTTAAAAAAATGTATAACTGAACGAATTAAAATGCCTGTTGGGTTAACAGCTACGAATTTTTGTTTAGATCAGAATTCAAAGAATTTCACACCATAATTTGTAAACTTTTTCACATTTTTGAAGAGATGAGAAAAATGAAATTATTGGACCAGTAACAAAAAATAACTATCGTTACCAGTAAGTAAGATTTCTGAGAAAATTTTAAATGATTGTGGTTTTATTTAACAAAATAAAATTTTAGTTTTGAAGATTTCAGTATATGCCGTCAAACAATTTGAAAGATTTTAAGAAAATTGTTATATTTTTGCAGGATTTAAAAAAGTTTTGGGAAAACTGAATTATTTCGAAAGGTATTTAAAAGTTTTCGAAGTTTTGAAGAGATTAAAAAATTATTTTAATAATTTAAATCTTAAAAGATTTCAACAAATTTCAAACAAAATATAGATTTCTGAAGATTTGGAGAAAATAAACTTTTCAAGACTTTTTAAAGGTTTCAAGAAAATTAACTTGAAAAATTCTTAAGATTCATGGAAAAGTTTCAAATGATTTTTTATTTTTTAAAATGAATTCTAAGTGAATGTTAACAAATAATATAAATAATATTTCAAAGCATTTTAGAGGATTTCTTAAAATTTCGAAAAAGAATGCAAGATTTGAAACCAAATCCTCTCAATTTTGCAAGATTAAAATTTTATAAAAGATTCGAGTATGTTTAAGAGATATTGAGAAGTTTTGAAAAGATTCAAAAATAATTTAAAACTTGTGAAAATTTCACATTTTTATTCTAAAATGTAGATTTGTCAAGGTTTCGAAAAAAGAAGCATTAAAAATTTTTTGAAATATTTCAAGAGCATAAAAAAAACTTTCTTAAGATTCCTAAGGAAATTCTTAATAATTTTTTATTTTGAAAAATTAATTTCACGAGAATATTTAACAAGATTTCAAAAGAATTTCAAAAATGTCAAAAAAGAATCCGGAATCTTTCAAGGCAGTTTTTTAATTATGCAGATTTTTTTTAATTTAGGCAAAAATACGTATCATTTAAATCTTGAAAAGATATTCAGAAGGTTTTCTCTAGAAGATTTGAAAATATTTTTTTTTAATTTCAAATTTCAAATTTTTAAAAAATTCAAACAAAATGTAGATTATTGAAGATTTCGAAAAAAAACATTCAAGCTTTTTAAGAATCTGAAAGATTCAAAGGCCATTTTTTTATTTTGAAAGATATTAAGATCATTTTGTTTTATTTTGAAAGATTTTTAAAAATTGTAAGAAAAATTCGTGTCAGTTTAAAATATATTTAGAAGATTTACTTTAAAAGTTTTGAAAGGATTTGAAACTAATTTAATATTCGAGAAGATTACAAAACAATTCTAAAAAAATGTATATTATTGAAGCTTTTTAAAAATCTGGAAATGTTAAGACCATTTTTTTAGTTTGAAAGATTTTTCAAAATTTTAAGAAAAAATCGTGTCAGTTTAAAAGATATTTAGAAGATTTCCTTTAAAATTTTTGAAAAGATTTAAAAATAATTGAAAATTCAAGAAGTTTACAAACAAATTCTAAAAAAATGTATATTATTGAAGATTCTGTAAAAAAATTTAGAAGCTTTTTAAGAATCTGGAAAATTTTAAGATAATTTTTTAAGATGAAAAATAATTTAAGATTCGAGAAGATTACAAAAAAATTCTGACAAAATGTATATTATTGATGATTCTGTAAACAAATTTAGAAGCTTTTTAAAAATCCTGAAAATGTTAAGACCATTTTTTTAGTTTGAAAGGTTTTTCAAAATTTTAAGAAAAACTGGAGTCAATTTAACAAATATTTAGGAATTATAGAAGTTTTTAAAAGATTAAAAAGATTTTAAAACTTGAAAATATTTCCGAAAGTTTATAAAATATTTTTAACTTTCTCAAAAACTTCCACAAGACCTAATTTTTTCTAATAGTTTCTACAATCCAGTAAAATGAAAATAAATTCTTTAAAATTTTCTAGATTCTTTTTCGACACATGAAATCTTTAAAAATCTTTTTGAATTTTCTCAAGAATCTTAGGAAAATTATATTTATATAACTTTACAAACAAACTGATAATACTTATCTCCTGGTTCTCAGATCTCAGAATCTAATTTTAGATATAATTTAAGTGTTAAAAGACTTTTAAGAAATGAATAGTTATTTGAAATTTGTATTTTTTATTAAAATTATTTTTTCCCTTGAATACCGAAACTTAGTTAAAATAACTATTTAAAACAATTCAAAAAGAAGCTTACACCTGAGTTTACTAGTGGACCCCTTGGTTTATTTTTTAAATTTTCAAATTTGAAATAATTCAAATTTAAATTTGTTTACAAATTATTACATAAAATCTGAAAGCTCCCTTCCTACTTTTTTTTCAAACGGAAATTTTAAAGAGGCTCTGAGGTCAATTGTTTATTAAATTCGATTTTGTAAGTTTGTGCATTAAGATTTCGAGTAAAGTCAATCTAACGTGATTCGAGATCCCGTCGAAGGTGAACGAGAAAATTTAATTTTTTTTTTCAAATTTAATTACGAACTGTCCATCACAATTGACAGTTTTTTGCGGACTATTTTCCAAAATGGCAACGCAACGTAAATCTTGAAACGTAACGCAAGCCAAAACACATGTCCATCATTATATTTTATTCCCACAAGCACGAGCACATGGTCAATTCGAGTTTATAATTCAACGTACAAATATAATAGAAAAATATAATCGGTAGAAGAATATAGAGATAGAATAGAGTTAGAATTAATTGTTTTGTATTTTTTTTTTGGTTTATCAATTATCAATATAATATTACTGGAATGCCTAAGTCTCATCTCGATAAATTTACAGCTACGGTAATACACGATATATACATATACCTATCAAGCAATAACCCTCGTTCTTTACTGGAACAAATATTGCTGCTTCTTAAACAAATCGGTCACGGAGCGAAAAATAATTTTCGATAAAGAAAATTTTCAATTGATTTGTCATTTTTTTGCTCAATTTCGTTCCGATTCGCAACGCGTAAATAATTGCTTTGAAATGTATAGGATTGAACGATTTATTTCCGTGGCCAAGTTGGAAATTCATGATTGATACCGTAAACTTTGGACCACATTTTATTTAATTTTACAACCTTGGGAATCAAACTAATTTTTTTTGCTCGTTTCGAAACTTAGACGATTTCGTCGATTCCTTGGTTTCTTACGATCTAAGCAACACGATCACTACTTTTATTTTAAATATACGATAAAACTAGGCGATACCACTCACAATCAGAATTCATGACTCCTCTCATTCATGGTCGCAATACAAAAATCAACTCTGTGTCTCGTTTTATCATCAAAGAATTAATTTTTTCAACATGTCTTGTCAACTTCATAAAAACGTATAACAGATTACTTTCACTCCTTCAATCACACTCTTTATCAATTGGTGCGTTGAGTATTATAAGTGTGAGAGGAATTTCGGGTTGCTGTGAACGAGCTTAATAATTAGAGATAGTAAATTGGCTTCAAGAACGACACAATATCGTCTCATTTTTTTCGTTTTCATTTTCGATTCCTGCTTTTGAAAATATGTGTGTTTGTATGTGTGTCATTCGTGTAATATGCAAATATTTTTGTTTGAAAATGTACAAAAAGTTTAGAAGTCTTTGTTCATTTCTGATTCTACGAGAGTAAGAAAAGCAGTCAGTCTTAGAGGGTGGGAGGAAGGACAAAATTTTGTATAGAAGAGAATTCGTTCAATCTTAGCTCTTTTCCACTTTTCAGGGGAGGATTGGTCACAATTTGAATTTAATTTTATTTTATCTGGGAATATTTTTTTCCAATCCACCCTTATTTTATAAGCGATCAGTAGATCTTTTTAAAAATATATTTTCACCTAAAATTCAGATTTTTCTTTCCAAGACTGATTTTGATTTTTAAAAAAATCTGCTGACAGCTGATCGATGTATTTTTTGGTTAACGTGAGTAACAACACGATCACATGAAATTTCAACAACGACGGTCCTAATCAAAAATCGCGTACATCGAAGACAACATCCCTAGAATGCGATTAAACTTCTAGACATTTTTAAATATAGTGCGATTAAATCGTTAATAGAGGGGAATGTGCGATTTCTCAAATCTGTCTTTTTTCTCTCTTTTTTCCGGGTGTGCATGTATAAGTGTGCCAAAGTACGTGTGCATACATGCAAAGAGAATATCACGTTCCTGTGAAGAAATTCGGCTAAGACGGGGCTCTGTATAGTTTGCCACAACCGGGCCCTGACGAGTTCGACTAGTCGGGCCCCGGCGAGTTTGACTAGTCAGGTACTGTCTAGTCATCCTCATTATAGCCCGACTTTTGGGTAATGATCCAGCAAAAGGAGGATGAATTGCCAAGCTACACACGTCTCTACAGCACACCTAAAACGAGCGTCTAATCTACCGAGGAAAACGGAAAGAGAACCGAAAGTCTTACGTGCTATGCCTTAAAAATTCCTAAAATTCTTATCAGCGAAGAGGACTACCGCTTAATAGTTAGCCGTTAAACATATACCTACAACACACCTAATGCGCGGATCATCACGGGGATAATAATAATTACAATTATTATTATTATCACGAGAAGTCCCCGGGGCGACAAATTACGAAGCCACCGAAGACTTGCGATAGAAAAAATAAAATTATTATACCAAGGGCGAACTCCGTCTTTGAATCGGGTCAACCCCATCGACAACAAATTAGCGAAAAACTTTTATTACGCTGACACGCTCGCTTTTTTCTTTTTTTCTCTCGCTCGCTCCCATTCTCTCTTTTATTTACCCCTCATACGACCCCTCGAGGTCGAAAAAGATCTATCGAATATAGTTTTTTATATTTCTAGATCTATGCGTGATCGGGTCTCGTTGGAGCGAGTGCGGACGAATTTATGTGTGTATTTGTGTATGTGTGTCTTTATTTTGAATCCGTGTTTTTCTTCAGCAGTAAAGAATAAAACTGGGGCTAAGAAACGTTGCAAGTAGTTCAAGCGGGGCAATAGTCAGCTAATTACCTCAAACTGAGGTAAACTTTCCGCGAAAAGTTTACCTCAACCAGAGGTAAACTTTCCTGCAACATTTCGTACCCTCAGCATAGTCTTAAAAGAATATCTATAGAGTTTTGATTTTTTCTCGTTAACTGTATGAATTTGTGCGATATGAAATATTTGAAATATTTAAAATCACCTGCAAAGCAAGTGGAGTTGAAATATATATGAAAAATCTATGCCTTAATTAAGCGGCATTTTTCGGAATGGATCTTTTGCGGCTTGGCGAGTTTCGAATTTGCGTGCCCAAAGGCCGTTTGACGTTATCGCGAAAATGCATGTAGACGGTAACATATTCAATAACAATTTTTTTCATCTAATTTTCCGCCCTCGCGGAAATGAGGGTGCACAATGAGGCAAGGTTAATGGCAGGTTGCGAGAACGATTTCGTTGTTAAATTATACGAGGTAAAGCGCGACTAACAGATAAATAGCGACGAATACAAGTCACAGGGAGATTTACAATCCTTATCCTCGCAGCTGTCGCGAAGCGCGATTTTTCCCTCAACTCTTTTTATCGATCTATTGACACTTAGCGATAAGACGGAAAACGTGTGTATATTTTAACTCGTGCGACTGGATAACGCGTGAAAAAATTCACTTTACAATAACGCTTCTTCCTTCCATAAATTTCGAACAAGGAACAAAAGATTTTTTATCATCTTCCAACCCTTAAATTCCATCCTCAAGAAATGAGAGAAATATATCTTTTTTAGTTACTAACTAATCCAGGGTGGCCACTCGAGACTCATTTCAAAATTATTCCCGATTATTCCACAATTTACAATTTAAAGTATTCAAAAAAGTATTTCCGAATTAATTAATCTGGTGACAAACAATTCAAAATTAGGTTTCAGTAATTTTAATAACTGCTAATCGTTCAAACAGGGTAATAGTCGGTTGATTACCCCGAACTGAGGTAAACTTACCGTGGTCACAGAAATGTAACGTGCTGCCTCTAGCGGAGTCCGCCGGAGATATTTACGATTCATCACGGTAAGTTTACCTCTTCGTAATCTTTACAGAAAATCTATACTTTTCTTATTTTAACTGCAAATACTGTAAGTTTAGCAGAATTTTTTTCTGCATGAAGTCATTTAGTGAAGCGGCCACCCTGTTATTAAAATTGAAAATCCAGATATAAACGTAATGAAAATTTGTGTTTTGGTTTAACATTGTGTGTGATGCACGCCTCGCTTTTAGATTCTTAGATTTGCATTCAGCGGATTTTAACAATTTTTTTTTAACAGATTTTTCAGTAATTTTAACAGCTGTTATTTTAAAGCTCGCGACAAGCCATAACGGGAACCAACGATCACGAGAAAAACTACTTTTGTTGGTCAGCTTGGATCAAAACTGCTTTGCTCAACTTGTATCTTTAAAAATACGATAACCTGTGTAATTATATATATACAGCGATGGACAGTATGTGCACAGTTTCTACCTAAAAATACTAAATATATGTAAGTATATGTAACGTTACTGCTTTATTGAAGAAATTGAAATTTGATTTGTAGTTGCTGGTAAAGAAACAAATCCTTTCTGAAAAATTGGTAAAACAATCGAGTACGAATCCACTGGCTTTCAATCATTTCAGTTCAATGGATGGATGCTTACAAAGAAAATGAAATTCACTTTAAGGTAAAATGAATTTCTCTGTAGTTCCTATTTTTAAATTTTACCTTCAATATTTCTTTTATCAATTACTGTGACAAAGTATTTGTTCATGTTGACAGAAAAAGAGCCAGTTGATTGCACTTGAAAACTATTCGCTGCGAAAAACTGATTGCTTTCTATGTGCTCGTATCTATAGACGATAAACGATCATGGCAATACAATTTCGCACGTTGATTTCCGTTTATGTACCCTCGAATTTAAAGCTCGATCCTTCGTGATTTTCAAATTCGAACAAAATTTATTACTGCGACTTTGATTCCTACACATTTTTACGATGGCGAATTGACCATGCTGAATATTTATGAGAATGTTCAGATGAATATTTATTGGTGATGATGCAAACATCCCAGGTCATGCAAACTATATATTATAAAACTCAATTTTAAATTTTGATTTTTGCAATTTAAAGTTTGGCGAATCTCGAGTGCATCAACTGAGGGCAGAATTTTTATGTTACGGATTTGTTAGATACGGACATTATAAGTGGATATCATAAAAGTGGATTACGCGTAATTTGAATATATCATTACAGTTTTGGTGTTCAGTTACAGTTCTCTTGTTTTTCAATCAAGGATCCCTAGCTAACACATTCACGGATTACGTGCAGTTATTATCAATATTGTTATTATTACCGATCGTAGTAATAGCATTACCATTAGCATTATTATCAATGAGTACCTTATTACTCCGTAAATCTATGTGGATAAAGCGATACCTTGTAAAACTCGCGATAAATTGGTTACATCGTTACAGTTTATTAATGTCTTTTTAAAGTACAATGGATGTAGCAATAAGGTTGACTTCTTCGCGCACTGACGGTCAATAATTAGTACAGTAATCCTTGATCATCGGTCGAAAAAGTAACGGCGATATTAGAATTAAAATGTGCCTCAGAAGACTAGAGCCAACAACCTTGCGTCGCGATAAACATTTGAAACATTTCATAATTTCCCTCTTTCTTCTTTTTGATGATTTGTTTGTTGTATGTGTTCGTGAAAAATGCGCCACTCAAATTGACGTACATTGCCTTTTCCTTAAGTCTCACATCGATCCGATAGTATGGTTAATAATTATTACACAGGGGTGAATCCAGATTTATGTCCCTGATAGGATTTCTCAAACACTATTTTCTCTAAACAAAACTTCTTTCTGAAAAAGAAATCCTATTAGCTTCGTCAAGACAGAAATAGTTGCATTCAGTCAAAAGATTTATCACTCAAATATTTATCTTTAAAAATATCATTTCTTTTTAAGAAACAGGTACATTTATAACATTTTTCCTTTCTCTTTTTTGATCACTAGATTCGCCCCTGATTTTTAGAGAAACATGTTTTGTACTTTCTGTATCACGCAAACTCCGTTTTTAAGTGTATTGTACGTTAGTTTGTTATTTGAGGTCGACTTTCGGACCGGTGTGGATACATTTTTTACTCGGTTTTCTACCTTTACAAAGTAAAATTGAAAATAAAGATTGTCGAGTTAGGAGAAAATAAAGTTACTTCCTATCAATGTTCTGCAATTGTACGTCTTATTTTTGTGATCGCAAATATGTAAGTGTGTGAATGTTTTTTGCACCTTCCTTCTTTCTCACCCTCGTTATTTTTAAACAACAACTACGCCTCACATTTCGAAAAAAAAAACAGAGCGAGGGGAGAAACGGAAGTTGAAATCTTTTTTTTTTTATTCATTTTCTATTACACTCTTACAGAAGAATTTCGAAATTTAGCATGTGTTGAGGGTATTGAAAGCGATTGGAATGATCACAGTCCGTTTCATAACATTGTGTGAGTTATCGATTGTGTGTGACTCAGTTTTAAAGAAAATTTCTCTGGAATTAACAAATTTCGTAAAATTACTGAATTAAATTCGTTTAGTCAAGTAATTTCCTTCATTAAAAATTTGCATCTATAATTTCAACTGTCTGTTATAAAATCTCTGTGTACCTAAAAAAAGGGTTTCTCTCGACCTGAAAGTTGATGGTTTTGGGGGTAGGGGGTGGATTGGGAGAGTCGACTCGCGGGAAAAGTTTCTGGACGGACGATGTTTTTTTCACAGCAGAGAAAAATATGTTCCCAGACGGAAAATGAATAATTCAAATGTTAACAGTATAAAATTTACATAGAGTAGGATGAAACTTCCCCTGGAAAAAAGAGCTATACTTGAGGAAAAATTATCATATTTTATAAAAAATTTTTCGTATAGTTAAACAATTTCTTTTAAATTCGTCCGTCCTTGAGATCGACTTTTCCGGTAGATTCTCCAAATTTCTATGCTCAATTCATTAACACGAACCGCCGTCAATCGTCCAACATGAGCAAAACGCAGTCAATTAAAAAATACAAATACTTTACAATACAATACGTCAACCGGTATATGTATACGAATAATATAATCAATATATATTATATACTTTGTCAATCGTTAGTGATATCGGACAATAATGTTACTGTGGCAAAATAATTTACTCTTTTCGCTCCTTCTCTCACACATCAACAATATAAAGTTCTCTCCTTTCCGATTCTATTTTCTTTTTCGTCATTCCGAGCAACATCTCCCTTTTTTCACTATTGAGCAGCTTCAAGAAAGTCTCAACAATTTTCTCGCCTCGCCGTTCACTTCGAACGCCATAGGCCCAAAAGTCACACATTTTAACAAAAAATGCGCAACTCTGTTTTTCTATTTTGCGATAACAAGCAGTTAAGTATGTTAATGTCTTTACGATTAAGTGACAATAGGTTTTTTTTTTCTTTTTTTTAATCTGGCTGCAGTGCGCGAAAGAAGAATTTGTCTCCTCCTCTTTAACCAGCCCAATTTTAGAAATACGTTTCATCCGATCCCGAAAATCAAGGCATCGTAAATAAAAATTGTAAATTGTTTCGAGGAGAAGAATCTTTAGAAGGACGCGTATAGTAGAGTAACTAGAAGAAGTGGCGATAATAAAAAGTGTTCCGGTGTAGTAACCACGACTGGCTTTTTAATCGATGATGTTCCCTAGATTAATTGACATGAAGATACTTTAAATATAGTTGTCACAACGCGACGCGCCCTTCGAGCACTCGCCGGTGGTGCAGTACTTTCGATTTAAGTATAAAAAAACAGCATAAAAAACACCGCCAGCTCAGGAAGCCTGCTGTCAAGTCGAACCCCAGAGGGGATCAGAGATCCGATTTATTATCAGATTTTTTTTCGGAGAAATAAGTTGATAAAGCGAAATCTATCATCACCGGGTTCAAGTTGATCGCGGTTACGGTAGGTTGCGCGATATTATTGGTTCTCAGGCTCGACTTTTTTTCACCAAAGAGGCTCTTCGAATCCTTCTTTATCCGCTAGATCAAGCGGTACACTTAAATTCTTCTCAAATTGCTTCTGTAACAATGAGCAAACCATTTTTTCGATTCTTGTTTCTCAATCTCTCATTCTCGCATTTTATCTTTCACACGGCGTGTCGCGCATGAGACAGTGGGTCGCGCGGGACACTTTACAGTCGCGCGGGACACTTTATAG
>CAKNWW010347240.1:0-12301 GCA_932074435.1 Andricus kollari | reverse complement strand
CCAACTGGCTGGCCGCCTGTACATAAAGTACTGGGATTTGCACTTAGACAACTGGGCTACATTCGGCTTATTCCTCGCACAAATCAGAATCTACGATTCAAATTTCGCAGATACGTTTTTCCTGCCGGTTATCCAATTAGATATCTAACCGAAGAAAACAGCTACAGACGTCTGCCAACCCAAGAAAATATTGTTTTATCAGTATCCAATGGTGACATTTTTGCAATATTAGAGCATAGCGGGGTTCTTCTTGGTATATATTCTACAAATAACACTCATGCGAGAATTAAATTAAATATGATAAGCGGCGCAATTGATATTTTGACCCCAGATGAAGTCCGAGATTGTCCAGTAGGCAGACGTCACCCAATCTTCCCCCAAAGTTTTATTAGAGCTTCATCAAATTACGATTCACTACAGTCCGAATGGAATCCTAATAGCGAACGTCACTCTGGTCCTTCTTTTTCTGACCGACAATATTCACCTGAACGGACTTTACCTCAGGAGCTTTCTCTTCGTGCCGGGTCCAGGTTCTCTCCAGGAAGGCCTCTTTCTGTTCATGCACTTGGATATGCAATAGAACAACTTGGCTATGTTCGGCTTATTGCTTGCGCAAACCAGAACCAGCGATTTGAATTTCGAAGATACGTTTTTCCTGCCTACGAACCAATTCGAATGCGAATAGATTACACGAGCTGTGTGCTCGGGACAAACCAAGAATATATTGTATTATCAACATCCAGTGGTGACGTTTTTGCTATATTGGATTATAGTGGGACTCTTCATGGAATATATAGGACAGATGAAAATAATTCGCGAATAAAAATAAATATAATAACCAGCGCAGTTCATAATTTGACTAGAGATGAAATAAAGTGTTGTCCGGTAGGCAAAAATCACCCAATCTTCCCAAACAGTTTTATTCAAGCTTTTGCAAATTACGATTCACTGGAATCAGAATGCACCTGCCCGAATTTCTCCTCGGTAGCCTCCTCTTCTTGTCAGTTCCAGTTCTCCTCAGGGCAGGGCACTTTCTCATGAAGTACTGGTAGATGTACTTGGACAACTTGAATATATTCGGCTGATTCCCAAGCTAAATCCGAACCGGCAATTCGAGTTTCGAAGATACTATTTTCCCGCCGATAAATAAATTCGATTACTTGTAGGAAATGGTGAATTTGTATCACGGCTAAACTAAGAATATATTGTGTTATGAACATCCAATGGTAACGTTTTTGCAATACTGAAGTATGCTAGGATTCTTCCGGAAATATATAAGACAGATAGAAATCATTTGAGGATCAAAGTAAATATGATAAGCGGGGATGTTAAGGATATGACATCGCATGAAATGCAGGAATGTTATGTGCGCAGATATTATTCAATCTTCACACACCTTTTTATGAAAGTTGTTGCAAATTGCGATTCACTGCAGACTGTGTATAATTAATGCAATGAAAAATCGTGAAATGAAACATAATCCTTGTAGCCTGAAGTTGGCTCAAAATTGAATTGAAACATTCAAACATCATTGTATTTTTTTCCGAATTTTCATTTGAATTTCTATTTTTGGAAATTTTATGTTATTGCAAATAACGAACTTTTACGTAATAGATCATGATTTTTAATATTAAAAACTTGTGAAACAGCTCTAAAAACTATAATGTACCGGCGATTCAAGCTGTCAAATTGATTTTATAAATTTGTTTAATTTTGTGGAACGGTGATTACCATCTTATTAATTCAGGATATTTTCTTTTTCGGCTGTACTGCTACCGTTAAATCTCAATGATGAAAAGCATTTTTTTTTAATAACTGACGCAATAACTCTAGTCTTGATTCTAATGTATTCGAATTAAAAAAAAATGGAATAGAAAACAGATTGCAAAATTCCAAAGTATTTAAGAAAAAACAAGCGATTTCATATTAGACTTACCTTGAATTATAGCTACTGCTAAACTTCTTTTGCCAGGGGGAAGGAAGGAGTGGACAAGGATTACATTTCTCGTTTTTGAGAAAGGTATAACTTGTCAGGTTCACACCTTTCCCCGGACTGTTGCACTGGGTTAACAACTGCACAGGGATCGTTTCGCCATTTCTATTCTGTGTTCAGTAAGGTGACTGGCAGAATCTAAACATTCTTGACGGTGGAAAACTATCTCTGCTGGTTTCTAATTTGAATGGCAGCACATCTGTACGCCATTATGTCACTTAAATTCGCGCTCTGCCTTTAGTCGACTAAGGATCCAAAAGTGTCATACGACCGTCCATAAATCTGTCTGTGTGAGTCAATTAAATTTATCAAATTAGGTCTGATGATGCCATAATTATATGCCGTCCCGGTTCGTCAGAATTTGTTAGAAACGCATGTCCGTTTGTGCACTTTGAAGAGCGACGTCTATTGATACATAATAAAAAATAAGGGCCCTGGTCGGACTACTGTTTACAAAGGTCGTTCGTGGCCAATGTCCAAATTTAATTATTAATAAAATATTAATGTAGTGAGGTCCTTTTTCGGGTTCTTAATGTTTATATTTACAAATTTCCGACATATTTCGACTCGGATCCAAGTCCTTTTCAGGGCGTAGATCTGCAGAGGATACAATATGTTAAAAAAGGTTTGACTGAAAATAGAGTTAAAGTAATACAATTAAGTATATACATTGTGTTTACCTTATTATTATTAAAGGGAAATAGCATGTTTAGCTATGGCTGTGTTTGTTTCTTGGTTTGCAATAGATCTTTCGTGTTCCCTATTCCTTGTGTGCAGAGGTCTGCTGGTTTGATCAATGTATATTTTTTTTACAATTCTCACATATATGTTTGTAAACATTTGCTTTATTTTTTATCATAAGTACTTTTAAGTAAGGTTTTTCCTAAATTATTGTTGATTGCAAAAACTACTTAAGGCTCATTTTTTTGAAAATTTTGAAAAAACATTCGTTTAAGCTTTTACTGTATGGTAATACACCCACTTTTTTAAATTTGCTATCTTCAGGCTGCGTGGATATAGTTTAAGAAAAATTAATTATGTGTTTGTATATTACGGCGATTTTAGTTTTTAACAAATCAGATGGATAGACATTTTGTTCACTATTTTCTGCACAAGATCTAAGTTCTCTTTGTGGAATCTAACATCAGCCAGTTTTACAGGTCTATCGGCGTTAATAACGTTGTTGTTTTTTAAAGTGGATAGTAATGCAGTTAATTCAGTTTGAAATTTTCTTGTAGGATTATTTGTTATATTATTATGACACTTTTATTGCTTTTATCTGCGTTAGTAATTATAATATCTTTATTTGTGCCAATAAACTCTTTAGTTTTTCAAATCTTTTTCTGCGGAATGATGTTTTTTGTAATAAAAGCATTGCTTTTGTAAATCCAGTTTTGAGTCTAATAAGTATAAGGTTAAGCTAAATTGCCACCCAGACTGATCACTGCCCTTACTTCGTCAGGAATAGTTTTATTAGACATATTTACTACCCAATTATTACTATCAGTAAAGAGTTTTCGTTTTGATCGTAAGTTTGCGATTTTTAGCATTGCTATACTAATGATTTTTTAATGTATTTATTAATATATGCTGTAGTTCTAGCTTCTAAATTATTCAAAAAATTATTTCAGAGTTTCAGAATGATTTGACATTTAAAGTGATATATATCTTTGTAGATATCTTTGATTTCAATTTAGATATCCTTAATTTCATATTTTAAAATGATTCTACCTAGATGATTGATTTTTTAAAATGTTTTTATAAATTTGTTTCGAAAAGCATCTAATATTCGGTTGGATGTTACCTATTATGTGGGTTGGTAACAAATCTTTATTCTGACAACGATATAGGAATCTACGTTGATTCTTTCTTCTTTCTGTATAAAAGTTTAGTTTCTTCCAGTTCTTTGCTAACCACACAGCATGTTCGTCGTGGTTTTGTTCGAATTGTTGATAGTATCCACTGGTTGTTATTTTGCTGTTCAAGGTTTTAGGCCAGTATATAGATGTTTTAATTTTTTCCGGTATCTTAGAATATGAATATAGTGAAGGACTTTTCCGGTTTTTTGATCTTTTTATTTAGAAATTGCCGACAAGTTTCGACTCCGATTCGAGTCCTTTTCAAGGCGTAGTTCTGTAGATGATACAATATATTTTGAAAAATGTCGTTCAAAAAGCTTTGACTAAAAATAGAGGTGAAAATTTAAACTGCACAAATGGCACTTTACCGCGTTTTTATGGACTGCCAAAATTACATATATTACAATTTTATTGTCCTGCTAGATCTCTAGCAAACTCTTTACAAAAAATTGTGGTGAAAACCGAATATCACATAAAAGATAGTTGGGATTTCAAAAATAAATGAGATAAAATAACAGTTCCAAAAGACCAACAAATTTACGGATTACCTATGGGATCACCAATATCAGCTGCTGCAGTCAATATTGTCATGGAAGAAATTGAAAACCAAATTTTAAAATCACTTGAAAACCCAATCAGATTCTATTTCCGTTATATCATATTATTATCATTATTCATGGTTTAGTCGATAGAGCTGTAAAACTGGCTGATGTTAGATTCCACAAAGGGAAATAAGATCTTGCGCAGACAACACTGGAATAAATAGGTATCCATCTGATTTGTTGAAAACTAAAATCACCGTAAGATACAAACACATAATTAATTTTTTTAAAACTTTATCGACGCAACCTGAAGGTAACGACTTTAAAAAATAGTTGTATCACCATACATTCAAAACTTAGACGAATGTTTTTTCAAAATTTTCAAAAAACTAGTCTTCAATTTGTTTTTGCAATCAACAATAATTTAAGAAAAACCTTACTTGGAACGACTTAAGATAAAATTAAAAAAGAAAACAAATGTAACTGCGTTTATAAACATATATGTAAGAATTGTAAAAAATATACATTGGTCAAACCAGCAAACTTCTGTACACAAGGAATAGGGAACACGAAAGATCTATTGAAAACCACGAAATTTGAACTTAATATAGAGAATATGGTACATTTGTCTGAAATTTTTTTTAATGTCACACTTCCACTTCGAAATTTCGGACTTTTTGCATTTTAACACTCAGGGGCGTTTTCTTTCTCTTTTCTTTTTATAGGTATCACTCGCAATCACTAATCACCTTATAATGGTTGAAGCGTTTTCACCAGTAGCCTGCTGGATGATTTTCAGGAGCCCGCTGGATGATTTTCTTGCAAAAGATCTGATTTAAGTTCGTGATAGTGGCGCTTGGAGATATTTTTGGATCTTAACTCATGGTCATGGTTAGCTTCTTTGAAATTTCGAGTAATTCGTTTGACGTCAATAATACTGTACCTCCTAGATTGCTTCTTGCCAACACAAGCGACACAGGCAAATAGGTAACGTCTCCTTTTGATGATTTTATATGCATTAAGTACGTGATGTTGATCTTCTTGTTATTGTGTCCTACAACAGGCGATACTTTTTTTAGGTCTAAATGTAGAGTTGGGTCATAAATAAACTGTGTAGAATGTGGGTTGACTGAAAGACTGGTAAAAATTTAGGACTCTGTTTTCAATACACAGCCTGAACCTAGCTCTTGTATGAAATTTTAATATCGCATGTTTAAAACGTGTCTGGTGTTGGGTGCAGCAGCAGCTCACTTTCGCAAGTTTTTTTGGACGGTGTCTCGTGGATGATAAGATCTTCCTTGCAAATATGATAGTGCTGAAGGTACTTACATTCCAAGAATTGATCTTCAGTCGTTAGGATGTTAGGTTCATTCTGATTCATCGATGTCGATACATCTAGAATCAAAATTTATATACGCCCGGCCAGAGTTGGTTAGAAATATTTCTTGAGGTATGGATATTGAATGAATATGGTAGAGTTGATAGTTTGATTTGTCGAAAAGTGGTGTCTTTAGTACGAACCGTAAATGTTCATCGAACCGTTCATGATGAATGTTGATGTTCTTGATTGAGCTTAAATTTTGATACTGACTTTTGGTCTTCGAGTAGGAGATATGAGTTTGAGAGCCAGGTCCTGTACAAGTCGATATGCAACGTCTAGTTTTTCGGTGGTTAATAGAGAGGGATATAGATGTTCTCTTCTAGTATCGTACATGTCGTCTAGGAGTTGTTCGGCTGATATTGTGTAGCTCTCCAATCTGGCTCTCATCATTCTCAGCATTTGATTTAAAGTGTTTGTGTAGTTTATTTATGGCATATATTCTCTTATTCGATTGAACGTCACTGCAGTAATGTTTAAATCAAGTTTAAACTGATAAAGCTATCATTCGTGATTTTCTGCCTTGGATGTATTTTTTTGAGATCAGCTCTCAAAAAATGGGTTTTTGTCCAATGTGGTGAGATGAATTCTTTTGCGCCTCATTCACCGCGTTGACTTTTGCGTCTAATAGTTGCTCATCGTCATAGGTTACAAATCTTTCAACAGATCTCAATATTCCTGGCAGAAATCCTAGCATTTTGATGATATCACTCCTTTGATCGAGTAGGTGCGATAGGTTTTCAGTTGGTCTTCAGATGGATACGAAGTGGGTACCCGTGTTGTTCTTCCGAAAACAAATTCGAGGGGAGTAAACTCCGTTACTTCACAAAGCGACCTGTTGTACGTAAACATGGTGAATAAAAGCAGTCTGTCCCGCTCGTCATAATCGTTCGCGTATTGTTTTACATAATTTGTTAAAACTATATGGCTTCTCTCCAGATATCCATTCGATTATCCTACATAGTTAGTATATGTCGGTTCTAATTCGGGGTTGTAGAAAGTTTTCCTACAGTTTCAAGTGACACTTTGTCAAATACGATAAATGGTGTATCGGTAATCATCATTGGACACTACGCCCAGGCTCTTATGAGTTTATTCTTCAGAAAACTACGAACATTTCGTATGTAGTTGTTTATTTGGTTGCGCAGACCGCGCCATGTGAATCGTTCTCGGGCCCGCCTATACGTTTCTTTCATGCCCTTGTGACGTGCTACTAGACTCTCGTGACATTTTATTATTATTTCTCATCTTAAGTCCTCTGGGGCCTTTTCAATTCTACCATGACAAAGAGTGAACTGGATGTTACCACCCCAGAGAATAGAGGCAAATGTGTCGCGAATTTTTTCTCCGGGCAGCGAACCAAGTAAGTCCCTTGAATTTGCCATACGGCATGTTTTCTGTTCATATTTTTCTAGAGCAAGGCGAAGGTTCCCTAAACCAGCAATCACATCCTTCCAGTCAAGTTCATCGAAACGTCTTCTTTTTACAACTATATAATTCGTTTTGTATCGACCGTTATGAATGACTAGGACTTGTTCCTTCTGAGATCGGCTTTCCCAGAGGTCTTATAGATCAAGAAGCTCTGTAGCCACCAGGAGTTTGGCGATCGAATTCGTAGGTCAATGGCTCTTTTTATTGACGGTTTATGTTAGAATCTTCAGTTTTATGTAAGCAGATTTCTGAGGATCCTTCTTTTTCGTTCTGGTGTGTTGGTGCTCCTTCATAGGATACCTCAAGTTTCAGTTTTGAAACCGACCAGAGCAATTTCGATACAGGGTCCTTTATTTGATGAAAATTAATTTTTTGGGGAATGCCGTGAAACGCAAAATATTTTGTCGCTGAGTTGCTACGACCTTTATATAACCTAAATTGGTATGGACCTCTAAGTGACATGGTTCATTCAAGTCGTCGGCCTACTGCAATGATTTCCGATGTTCTTGGAAAGCCTTTAGGATGCTGTTTACTTTGAGACATGTGTTCAGAGACATGTTTACAAGGAATCTGAATAACGGAATCAATAACTTCATTATGGCAGCACCAGGATTGGAGCTCTGTAAGGGATTCGTTAAACTTATTTATTGATTTCTCTAAATCCTTTGGATTAAATCAGTGAATATCTTCAACATCGCTGTCTTCGCTATCCACCTGAGGTGGGCTGATATCCACTTTGACTTATTGCGGAGGTGAAAGCTTAAAGTTTATGTATAGAAGGTGCAGTTTCCCAGCCATTCTCTTCCCGTGTGTGCCTCAAGAAGGTTAAGCTGCCACTGAACAGCTTGGAATCTGTACTATTTATAAATCTGACAGGACGCTATGACTCTTTCTAAAAAGGGGGACAACAAAATCTTCATTATCCCCTTGTTCTAATGATTATTCCGATAAAGAGGACTCTTCACTGGGGGAGGGCGTTTTTGGGATTTTGAGTCTAGGGTTGCGATTTCGTAGCCTTGATGCAATTGTGCTTCGTCCATGTTAGGTGCCTTCAAATCGCTCAGAGATCGAAAACTGTCTTCTAAGCTCAGAAGTGGCCTTGCCTTCTTTCTCGGATTCAGCTGATTTCCTTCTTGGGGGTTGGTACTTTTGTCCAGCTTCTTGGTAGTTAGGTTCACCAGTGGTTCGGGCAGATTAGTCGGTTTCGTTTTATTAGGTTTGAACTGGCTAGACCTCACGATGGACGGATTTTCTGAGCTGCCGCAAGGGGTTGTGGGTCTTTCCGCGCAGGGGGGGGGCGCGTTACTCGGAATGGATTCTAAGTACATCACAGTTGGATTGGTAATCGAGCATTGGATTTTGAGACGGGGCCTCGACCTAGCGACTTTTTCGTTGAGCACCCTATAATCGATGACAACTCAGTATTATTTTTGTCCTGCAGCATCAGGTTTCTTAGGGATTATCATTAGTGGTTAATTATAGTCTAACTTTGATGGTCCGATGATTCCACTCTTCAGTTGTTTTTCCACTGCTGCCATGCATCTTCGGCCGAATCTTGAGCCCGTCGATATTGTTTTCGCTGTATAACTATATTTTTAGTACTGGAAATTTGATGATAAACCAAGTGGGTTGCTGTTGGTTTTTCGACATATAAATAGAATATAACCGGAAATTTGTTTGTCCACAGCGCAAGTATATGACACTTCTCGTTTTTATTTGTGACTGCAGCTTCACCAAAATATATTCCGTCCAGAGTCTTGATAAGGCGTAGGTAACCCTAATCTACTTCGGGATTTGATATATCGAGCGCTATTGCTTGACGAGTTTGTGGCTGAATCCTTAATATGCGAATAATGAGTTTAATTTCAAATTTTATTCTTAATTTTTCTTCCTTGAATTCTTCATCTACAAACGGAAGTGGTGTTACCAGGTTAGAGGCCGTGAAAATAGTATTGTGTTTAAAGGACATTTGAGTTGTTCCTATCGGAGGAAGGGTCGGCCCGGAATTCCATTTATAGAGATAGAGAAATTATTTCTTACCACGTACAATTCCGCCGGTGCCCTTAAACCAAAATTTCGAGTGTACATAGGTACATACCTTTTGGAGATTAGAAATATAGTTACTTAACATTTTTTTTTTTTATCTCGCATAGTTTTACTGAAGAATATACATATGTTTTTAATAAAAGTTTCCACAATTAAGATGAAAACTATGCACTTTTTCGTAATAGGTATAATCATTCACAAATCTTAATTTCAAATTACTTTATTGTAGTGTTCTAAATATTTGTCATCCTAGGTCGAAAAGGAACAACCTTTTGTTTGTAAAACCTGTACACTCCTGTAGAATTTTGTGGTTGGCTTTTTTGTATATTCTTGTAGAACGCGACTCATTAAAATAAATTTAAATTTCGTTCAATTTTCTTCACTTAGTTATTCATATTTGAGGATATGTGTGAAGAAATTGGTTATAAACAAGAATCTATCATATATTCCACTGACTGGAATATCTGTATTACGAATCTAAATTATTTTCAGATTTTTAGGAAGCGATTCATATAAACATTCAATATTGCTATTTTTGGAAAAATTGATTTGTATAATTTTCTTTTGGGATCATTAAAATAATATTAAATGTATTGAAGACGTCACAGTAAAATGAATAAACGACTCACGATTCTTTATAACAATTTTTTTCGCATATCTCCTTAAGTCTAAACAAGAGAAAAAAACCTTTGAATAGAAATACTAATTTCAGTCAGACGAATCTTTTTTATTCTGTATAGTTTTGCATTATGATGTACCGCTTTTGATAAAAATAGGTTTTTCTATCGAAATAGACCACTCTTTATTTGATGATGGGTTGGAGATAATTCATTTAGTAAATAATTTTGTTATCAGCAAAAACAATTATTTTTATGCCAACATAATAAAAAAAATTATGCATTTATGAAGTTTTCCACAGTCAGATAATGTTAAATTTTAAATAGTTATATTTTTAGGATCCTCGATTCAAAATTTTTAATATTTTGCACATCTTGCATTTACAATTTATACAATTATCCAAGAAAAAAAATGAAAATTAGTCCGTCGCGAGGGTATATTCTCATCGCCCGCTGCGCGCGGCTCACAAGTTTCAATTAATTACACAATTTACGAATGTCACTATTTAGAAAATTGTTATCACTTGCTCCTTGTTCTAGAAATGATGTAGAAAATTCCAGTTTTTTTAAATGTCTTCCACTATGTCGCTCATTTATCAGTACACGTATATCTTCAATTAATAAAATTAATTGTAGTCAGAGTATTTCAACTTTAACCTTCGAGAAGTCGATTTTGTTCAAATAAGTCGAAAAAGTCACACGGTCCTAGCCTATTACAGTTTCCCAAGGATTCTCCTTTTCAATATGCTTGCATACTGCCCGCAGTTTTTCTTAAAAGAAATAAATTTTTTATATTTGAACAGGATTTTGACTAAAATAAATTCCATAGTGGTTTTCATTTTAAAAGTAAACTAAGGTACGCCTCATTTTAAATCTTATGTGTTCAAGTAGGTCATTGTCCTTTACTCACACTTATTACGTGTATACTTTTTTATAATTCAGCGTGAAAACCTTGAAAACTGTAAGATTTTATTCTTTTTTGGAAACAATATTTGATTGAATTTGGAGAGTACAAAATAAACCACACGTATTTTCGCATGTTATTGTTTGTTCTTTATTTCACATTTCATTTTCTCTGTAGTTTAAAATGATTTAAAGAACTTTACTATTTAACAATGTGCTTTGTTACATACACAGTTTATGAAAAATTAAAACCAACGCCTTTCATTTGAGATGAAAATTAAATAATTATAGCTACGAAGGACAATCTTAAAACTAATAACGTCGTCATCTTACATATATGTTAGATAACGACTACTTACGTATATATTTGTCCTCTGCTGACGCAATTAAATATTCTGTACTTACATTTGTTCACCTACATATTCACTGAAGCATTAATCAGTTTTCCCTCTACATTGTGAAAATGAGGTTGGTCTATACTTTCGTTTTCACTCTGGCGTTCCTCTTCAATCCTATTGGTGAATATACTAATAAAATATATCTATCCTTTTTATTATATTTCATATGGCACATGCATAAATACGGTCATTTCTCAGGCCTGTGGAGCGAACATAAGGTCTCCCTTTCCAGCTTACATTCATATAATGGCCATTTGTATATTTATGTCGTAAACGATCATGATGTCATAACAGTGGCGTCGCCGAGCGAAAAATCCCGAGGAATGAGACGGGTCGAGATATACCTGCTGTCTCGGTATTCCACGTCTCGTTTTTTCTCGTCTCTTGGCGTCCTTTGTCGTTCCTCGCTTCGATTTTTCCGAGGAATGCGACAGCTGTGCGCTTGAATAGCGGACAGTTCCCGGGAGTGTTTTTTTGCCACTCTGATGCGCTAATGCTAATTAGCGTTCTTTAATGAATAATTAAAGTCGAAATCTGATTATATATTATACTTGTTTTTCCATTACTGAATAATTTGATATCAATCATTTATTTTGCCAATTAAAACAATAGAATATATGAAACAGAAATGTTAAAAGATAGGTAGATTTTCAGGCAATTTGTAGTTTGAAGAATTTAACAAATATTAAAATATTGGAAATGTTTGTGCAATTTTTTGAAATCTTTTAAAAAGTTTGAGAATTCTTCGAAATCCTTGTGAAATATTTTGCAAATCTTTTGTAATAATTTGAAAATATTACAATATTTTAAACGTTTGTTAAATTTTTAAATATTTTGAAATCTTGGTGAATTCCAGAAAGCCTTTTAGCGTATACAAAATTTATGTGAAACTTTGAAATTTCTGTAAAATCTTTTGGAATTCCTTGAAATGTTCGAGTATTAATTAATATCTTGCGGTTGAGCAAAGTTGAAATAAAAGAAAATCATTTTTTGATGGCAGTTTGGAAAAAAACAAATACTATTTTTGTTTCTTAATCTGCATGATATGACTAATTCTCACAATATTGTCAGATTTTTTTATGGTTTTCTGTAGGAAAAATTAATTTTTGTATAAGCACCTAAAAATGAAAAAAA
>CAKNWW010347238.1:0-20629 GCA_932074435.1 Andricus kollari | reverse complement strand
CATTCGCAGGATTTTGCCGGGAGCGGGTGCTATCCTGAAAAACTGCATCAGCTCCCAGAGAAATCGCGGTAAAATTGTGTGTGTGTGTGTTTGAAGGATCCTTTACAGGTTTCTGTGAAGAATTCTTTACAGGTTCCTGTACAGGAATATTCATGTAGGACAGAAGTAGCACAGGATCCTTTAGAGATATTTTTGCGAGTGTCCCACTAGCTCAGGAACGTGTACAGAATCCTTCATAGATACTTTTTCCAAATATGTCCCACTTGCACAGGTTGCCGTACAGGATCCTCCCTAGGGAATTTCTCGCAGCAACATCCACGACAATGCAGGAACATGTACAGGTATTTGAATATCCAGGTTCCTCTACAGGAACGTGCGCAAGTTCCCTCGCAGAATCCGCAGCAGGAACCTGTGTACCAGGAAACTGCGTACTTTCCCGTACAGGAACCTCCAAAGGAAGCAGTGAGGTTCCTGCACAGGTTCCGGTAGAGAAATTTTCACCTGGGCAGCCTTTCGGATGCGAGTAGTCCGAAATGTGTCCAGTCAAGTCCGTCCTTTGTACGATCTGCCGAATGCGATAAATCCCAAATTATGTCCGGTCAAGTCCGTGTTTTGTACGATCTGAAGTATGCGATCAATCTGTATTGTACTTGGTCATGTCCGTTTTTTGTGCGGTCTGGCGAATGCGATTAATCCGGTAAAGTCCGAAATTTTCACGATTTGAGGAATGCGATTAATGCGGATCTCATTCAGTTAAATCCGAAATGTTTACGAATTTAGGTATGAGACTAATCCCGATCTCACGCGGTGAAGTAAGAAATTTGTCCTTTCTGACGTATGCGATTAGTTTGGATATTATCCGCCTTTGTCCGATATTTGTCTAGTTATTTGCGCATGCAATACATCCTAATCTTATCCGGTACAGCAAACTGAATTATTGAATATAATGGAATACATGGTTTAACTGTAGTACTCTGTGGTCTAATCTCTAAATATCCCGCCCACCGTTGAAAGAATATCTTTTAACAATTAAATAAAAATTACAATTAGAAAAGTCACAACGTAGAAAGAATATACAGCTGAAGTGCTAAAGTGCTTAAGAGTTTTTACATTTGAAACCAAACATAGGTGAGAAAAGAAAGTTGAAGCAGAGAACGTATGTTAATACTAACCCTATAAATTGCACTGAAATACAACGAAATACAATATTAAAAAAAAAATGTATGTACAAAATTGTTTTCTTAACATTTCATTATACGAATAATTCAACATATAACTAATATAATATTAAGTCTGAAATGTCAACGCCCTATTGTAATAGTGAGTTATTCATCGATGGGTAGAATACAAACTTTTGATACAGGTCTTTTCAGAACAGAATGGCCCATATGAATGGATAATACTCGGATGGTACCGTCCTGACCAGGATGGCACTCTGTGATTGTCCCAAGTCGACATTTTAGTGGTGGTAAATCATCATCTCATACTACCACGATGGTTCCCGGTAGAAGGCGACTGTCACCCGGCTAAGCCCACTTACGGCGTTCTTGTAGCTGTTTAAGGTCCTCCCTTTGCCAGCGCTGCCAAAAATGTTGCAGCATCTGTTGCTGGTGTTGGTAACGGCTTAATCGATTTCTTGGAATGTCACGAAGATCTGGTTGTGGCATGGCAGTAAGTGAGTCCCCAGTTTAAAAATTCCCAGGAGTTAAAGGTCTGAGATCATTGGGATCGTTGGATAGTGGGTTCAAAGGATGTGAATTTAGACACGATTCAAGTTGCATGAGGACCGTATAAAGTTCTTCATAAGTGAGACGTGTGTCTCCTACTACAAGATACAGTTGTTTTCTGGCAGACTTTATCGCGCTCTCCCGAAGATCTCCGAAGTGAGACGCATTAGGATGAATCATATGCCACGATATCTGTTGATTTACAAGAAAGTCATGTACGTCTCGTTGAAAATCATTATTCATTAACAACGCGTAAAGTTCTTGAAGCTCCTTACGCACGGCTACAAAGTTTGTCCCATTGTCTGAATAAATATTCTTACATGAACCTCGACGAGTAATAAATCGCTGTAAACAGTGCATGAATGCATCAGTCGAAATGTCGCGTGCCAATTCGAGGTGCACTGCCTTCGTTGTGAAGCAGACAAGAATTCAGAGGTATGCCTTGATTGTAGTGCGACTCCGCAATTTGTCTATAATATAAAATGGTCCGGCGTAGTCAACTCCTGCCTTATCAAACTTCTGCTCGGAGTGACCCGTGACTTCGGCAAATTCGCCATGAGATATTCTGTTCCAATTGGTTTTCCCTGAAACATTCTATGTATTTTCATAAAACGTTCTTTACAGCGTTTTGGCTCGACAATGGCCAATACTGAGGCCTCCCAGCTGCCAACGTAGTTTCTCAGCCAACGTGCAATAATCTCAAATGTTCGTAGTGAATCAAGAGTAACGTTATGGATTATTCGGCGCTAAAATAATCGGATGTTTTTGATTAAATAGTACGGGAGAATTTACGATGCGCCCGCCCACCCTTAGTAGACCCTGCGTATCAAATAATGGATTGAGCGGTAACAATTTACTTTTTCTCGAAACTAGCTTAGTCGTCTGTATCAAGATATTGCAGTTTTCGAAGATCTTTTGTCCTTTTTAAATTACGAACAAAGCACAGACTGTAGGCTGTGACTCCAATAACACGAGCTAGGGAAGAAAAACGCTCGAGTAATTAAAACTTAAATTCAGTAGAAACAAGAAGTGTACGCTCGCATTTACGTTCTTCTGGATATTTCCCCACCTCTGGATTCGGTGATACTGGCCACATGTTCATATGCTGCGAGAACTAGGCAGAACCTTTTCACCATAGTTTACAGTGAAATACATTCTCTGGATTGACTCCTCTAGATATGACGTCGTATGGATTGTCCTGTGATTGTACGTTGTACCAATTTTCGTTCATTAGATTCTGAATCTCGCTGATCCGGTTTGCGATGTACCTTCTCCAACGGTTGGGTGAAGATAAATCTAATGTAGAATTATTGTAGAATCGGATACAAAATATTTTTCTTCGATTTTTAAAGTGAGAGTGGAATTAACCGAGTTAGTGAGTGATGACCGAATCGATTTGAAGATATCATATAGGTACATGCACCGTACGCACGTTCAAAGTGCAAGTGCTGTGTCAGTGATTCCTCCCAGTCAATTTGTAGTTCCTACAACCTTTTAAGCAGCATTTCCGCCTTAATTACAGCTGGTCCAACTAGTCCTAGTTCGTCAAAAATTTGCCCAATTTTTGACAGGATTGTTCGTTTCGTGATTTTTGCTTATGGAGCTTCCTTGAGCGAGTACTTCAAGGTATCCAACCGGGGATCCCATAATAGTCCGAGCGTCTTGGGATCCTTTTCAGTTTGAATCGATCTTTCAGACATTGAATGACACGATTCCTGGAATATGAATAGATCATTCGAAGCCCAGTTTCTTAAGTCCATTCCTGTGGCAGAGAGACGTTGAATGAGTTGCTTCTTGAGTTCGCTTGCCTCCTCTATAGTTTCTGACCCGGGTAGAAGATCGTCCACATAGAAGTCTCGCTCGATGACCTGACTTGCGGTGGGATATTTTCCTTGCTGTCTTCACCAATTTGTCTCAGAGCCTGTGTCGCTAGATAGGGAGCTGAAGCTGTACACAGTACTGATTTCGTCCTGAGGAATTGGGGTCATGTGCCTTTTTTCTTCATAATCCTTCATGAACTCGATGTATTTTTCATTCAATTCAGGATATTTCTCCCTCTAATGCTCCATTGCGAATACACGTTTCTCCGCCATTTTGAGGGAGTCAACAAGTTCATTGACTTCATTTCGGAGAGGGAGAGAGACGGTGAATCTGCCGCCCGTGTCACGTTTCGATGTTACTATGAATTGTTGTTCGCAGACGTCACGTGGGTCGAGTTCTGGATGTGCAAGTTTTGTTGTAACGTGTTCAACGTCCCAAAATCGTGCAGCCTGATCGTGCAGTTGTTGATTGGTGATTAGATTGCACGACAGATTTGGCCTCAATTTTGTGGACGAAGGTTCCATTGGCCCAGCGGTAATTCAACCTAGCATGGTCTTCTGAATGATTGGTTGATCGTCACGCAGCTGAATTTGTCCGATACACAGAAGCTTCCAAAATAGATCTGCACCGTCAAAAGATCGACGGGTCGAGTTTCTCCGAAGTTCGGATAAGCTAAGGTAATTCCTTCGGGGATGGCAATGTCCTTGCAGCTTAAAGGTGCATTCGGCATATTTTCTGTGATCTCAGGAGTGACTAGACAAATAATACTGGCTGATAGGGCCGTACACCTAGATTGAAAATGGATCGCAACGCAATGCTGCGGTTCATGTGTGGTCCTGCCAACACCCGAGATTAAGGTGTACGAATTTGATAGTGGCAGTTTGAGGCGTTGCAGAATTCGCGTGTCATGAGGTTTACTCGCGAACACGTGTCCAGTAGCGCACGACACTCATGAAAATTTCCATGCCTATCCTTCACCAACACGATTCCAGTCCTGAAAATAATATGTTCATTCCCTTGCAAATAAGAAACAGGGTCGATTTAGTGATTTGAGGTGATGATTTATTTTCCTGCTTGTGGTCCAAGATCTAAGTACTGTCTGGGCTGTATGTCTCATTGTGAAGTAAAGTATTATGTTTTCTCGTACATTTATGGCATTAACCGAAAGTGCATTGTTGATTTCGATGTCCTGGCGAAAGACAATTAAAGCAAACGCGGAGCCGTAATGCTTCATTAATTCTATCCTGAACTGAAAGAGTCTGAAATTGTTGACCAATGAATGATTGTGGGTATTATCAATTAACTATCGTAGAGAAACGTGAAACGTCTTTGAGATAGCAGACTTCAGGTAGTGAAACTTCTGAACATGCGAGAGTCGTGTATTACCATCGCAAACGATGGTCACTTTAATCGGCGTTCGTTTAGCCTTCACCGCAACGAGTTCTGCCATTTTACGCATAATTTGAGTGTCTGAATTCAATAAGGAACAAGATAAAGAATTGGTGTCTTACTGTAATGAAAAGTTTGGAGTTCCTCTGAACTTCCAACACCTACGATATTGCGCCCCAGGCCCAATTCAAGGGGAATTAATAAAATATAGCTGAACTAAAATATCCAATTTCACAACCCCAGTAGTCAGTTTACACAGGGTCACTGTCCAGAACAATCTTGTTCTGCTCACTTCACAGACACATTGAACATAATGCTCACAGTCTCATTTTATTGCACTCGAAGTTCAGTTTTCATTAATTTTCCTATTTGACTCGACAAATGTTTCGAATACACCGACAAAATTGTGGAGCATAGTTCAATTCAGTACGAACTCAGTTCACTTAGTTCTGCTAGTCCACATTGCAGCTAAAGTTCAGAGTCACTTTATTAATCAGAGTTCAAAAGTTCAATATTTTAAATTAAGTTACAAATTAACCGCGCGGAATTACTATAATTACAAATGACGGACCAATATTTGCACGTACAATTAATTATTACGTACTGTATTTAAAGTTCAAGCTTCATGATTTCTGAAATCAAGAACACCAGAAGATGCCTTAAAACTGATTTATTATGGAATTTAATGTCAATGGAATTTACAGTACAAAAGGACAAAAAAAAATGTTTATCGCAAGTGCAAGTCGCGCCAAGTCTGAGGTTACAAAGAAAGCTTAAAGATGAAAGCTGTGCACACTTTCTCGTCTCAGACCGCACTGTCCTTGCGGCGCACTCTACAGCCCCCTTCGCGGTGAAAAACCAAAACCTCCTAATTTTCCGACGTTGCCAGGTAACGAAAAATATTTGGAAAGTAGCATTTCGGAAATTAAGAGAGTTGGCAACGTCGTACAAAAAATGGTCAGAAGGATCCCTGCCCACATGGGCACCACTCGGAACGCCTTCAGAAAACGACTAATTTTCCAAAATGGTCACACTTACTTCAAATCGTGCCAAATCGTGCCTTTTCACTAACTAAACGGACTTAGTTGTAACGAACCCGTGATAGTTTCGTACCTCCGAGAGCCCCGATCATAAGGACAATTACTTTAACCAAATATTCTGGGTACAGTAATTGCAGCTTCCCTTTAAGATCTCGATACCACTCTTCCTTTTCCTTCTCTTTCGCAGTGATGTTGTAGTCGGTCGGAGCCGAGAATTCGATCACGAATATGGTTCGCTTCTCGAAGTCTTGGAGAACGATGTCAGGTCTCGAGTGCGCAACTGAGACTGCTGTCCGAAGATCGTAGATCCAGAAAATTTGGCACATCTCGTTTTGGACAATTGACATAAAATGCGGTCACGGTATACTAAGGCGCATTTTTTTGTCGAGTATCTGTTGGTGACATTTTTCCACCTCTGCTCTCTTTACTTCAGCTTTTAGATGCGAAGCATCTAGATGGAGTAATGCACTTGCCTCACTTCTAATATTAAAATTCAGGCCAAGGATCTCGACCGCCTGTTCCGTGTCGTTGTAAAGGAACGCTCCTTTGTCAATCATCTCGTGGTTACTGACCATTTTTAGGAGAGGATCTCTACCATTTGCAACGATATAAGCTGTACTTGGAACAGTTCGGTTATAAAGACGCTGGAGATGCAGACGTCCGCGTCTGCCCTAACGGTGTGAGATGAATGAAGGCGGAACAGACAAATATATATGCAAGCTTTCATGTATATGTATGATCTTACGTGTGGTGGTATCAAGGGCCGTAAGCTCTTTTTTCGTCCATTAAACCACCCCAAACGAGAACAGTGGAACCAGGACGGCAAGTATGTTAGTCGCAGGTACCTTGTTCAACGTCGACAGGTCGGAAGACCAAATCTGTCGAAGAAGATGATTGTATTTGTTTTGGAGAGACTCTTTCACTGATGCCAATAACCTTTCCTTTCTTCAGATGAATTTTGGCACACTTGTCCAATCCAAAGTCCACCCCAATCTCTCTTGTGTACTTCGTGACGATATTTATAGTAGTTTGAAGTTCGCTTTTACCAGAGGCATAGATCTTCAGGTCATCCATATAAAATACATGAGTGACCTTATACTTACGATGATTAGTGTTGCCGCTGAGGTGTCCAGAATAATCTCGTAGTGCGAGAGATAGGGGTAGAAGTGTGATACAACAAAGCAAAGGGCTCATAGTATCGTCCTGAAAGACGCCCCTTTGGAAGGTGACGTTGTTCATTTTCACACGATGATTTCCCGATGAGATAGTAAATCTAGTTTTCCAAAGGGGTATCGATCTTTGTATGCATCTCACTATGTGTGAATGCACCTTCAAGCTTTCCAACAGACAGATGATAAGTCTACGAGAGGTTGAATTGAAAGCTTTCCGGTAGGCAATCCAGGCCATTGACATGACGCGCTTATGTGCTGCATCGTCTATACAGTAGAAGTGAACTTCTTCCACCAGACATTCTTGATACAATCTGGTCCTGTAGCAAAAAAGTTCTTCGTGCCTCTAAGTACTTCTTAACCTCTTCGGCAGTGATTGATGAACATTCCTCGTCGGATGTTATGAGGCTGCCGCAAAAGTCCTTCAGGCAGATGATATTATCAGTATCTTCTTTATACCCCGGGTTTTTCGCGACCTTGTATACATCTCTCCAAAAAAGGCGTAATGGGTCTGCGAGAAATGGTTGATTCTCTCTGATCTATCTCTCCCTCTTCTGTATTCTCCTTGCGTCCGACAACATCCGTATTTTGTCAGCAATATGCTGCTTGATTGCCAGCAGCTTTGACTTGCTCAGTGTGTGATTGAAGAGCCTCAGTTCTTGGGCGAACTTTCGAACTCTTTCCGTGAACAGTCTACCAGATGTTATGTAGTCAATCACACACTGAATACGGGACGCATTCTGTCTTGCCCATTTAATCTTCTTGTTCAGACGAAGTAAGTGTCTTTTAGTCTTTGGATCAATTGTCGAAGGGAGGCATCTACTTCAACTATATCCTGGGGCTTAGGAGGAACCTGCATGGTAATGTTTCTCCTTATACTAAAGTCGCTGTCATCTCTCAGAAAGTGTTTGCTTTCTGCGGTTGGTCTTAATGTCGCTTCCTCATCTTCTTATGCAGCTAGTTCAAGCAGCGGTTGGGGAAGCGCTTCGAGTACATATCCATTTTTCAAGAGGTAGGCACGTTGATTTCGCAAAGACTGCTGCGAGACGTGATGAAGCTCTGGGTGTTTCTGGCACCACAGAGTGTGCATATGCGCCACAAAGCCTCTGTGAGCAGGGCTATTGCTGGCATCATAGCAGTCTAGCAATTTGAGTTGATTCGTGCACTCATTGTGGACGTTTCGCCGATTCGTCGTCGTGTTTTCATCTAAATTGTTTTCAGCACCCCGAACTCTAGGGTGATCGGCAATGTTTGCCGACCGATTGTCAGGTGCTCTGCGCGTTCGATCGTTTTGAACCATATCTACAACGCTTTGGTGGTTTGGTGGTGTTATTGTTGATCACACGAGCAGCTACGAAAAGGTTCGTCCATCCTTGTAGAGCCCGGCATGCAAGGATAAGGATGCATACTCTGTGAGGTCACCCGGTATCCTAGAGTCACCGTTCAAGAAGTAATAATATTGGGGGTTTCCCAAGAGAGATAATCTTATAAAAATAATGATCTAAAATAGAAGAAGGGTAAATAATAAGAGCAACACTTTTTCGTTTGAACCTATGAAAATAGGTTTATTCAATTTTTGCCAAAAAAGCCTTACATCGAAATAAATCTACTAAAACTGTTTTATATATCAAAGAATATATGAACATATCTTAGAGTTAAATGTACATACATAAAAACTAAAGATTATTTTGCAACTTCTTTTTCCATACAAACACACATACATACTCATACATTCAAACACGTGCATGGTTAATCATATATTATAAACTAAGACGATGGTAAAATAGAGAGAGAAGGACGAAAAGAGAAACGATGCGAGCAGAAGGGTGACTCGTAAAGCCGTGGATATAAAAGTGTTTAAAAGCACGTTCCTCGGCCATATTTACGTAATAACTGATTTACTTCATGTGATGTAGATTGCTCATTGATTTTGTCCGCTGATTTCTCAATATTGTCCGCAGCCGTCAGCATTCTTCAGAGCACATGTGAAGACTTCTCCCTTTTTTACACTATGATGGAGACACTACTCGTTAGTAATATTTAACTTTTCGAAACCAGGACATGTTAATTGCTCTAAATTAACCATTCGCCTACTCATAATATTTTTCAAAAGTTTAACTTTCTCCCACCCACGTGTGTATATCTGACCTGCTGTTTTGGAGACTTCTCTGAGGTTTGAGTGCAAACGCTTTACTGGGACGTCACCCTCCAACCACTCTACCCCATGGTAATAACACGTGAGCCATTTGTTTTGCTTTCTTGTTCGATTAGGCAGGTTTGAGAAGGGATGTGGTGGTGCTGATATCCAGTGTGCAGTATAATTTTTATCCACAGCGACTAGAGCCACTTCTTTGGCGATATGAGTTTATGTGATGATAGAGCTGACGAGAAAGATTCTGGTATTGTCATAAAACGAGAGAACAGTACGAGGCAACTAATGTAAACAGGTGTTACGCAGACCAAAATGATTTATGATCACAGATTCTGAGAAGTGTACGTTAGATATTATCCTCTAAAGTCAACAATAACTTGTCTGGACGCGACTATTTCTAAAGCGTTATAATATTCAGCGTAAAAAATGCAGTTTATCGTCTTGACAAATGCTTCCTCGAATCTTACCTCGATGCGGAGACTACCATGTTTTGCAAGATTCCAGTGCGAATAATAATTTGCTGATAGGTCAAGTGTGAGGTCAAAAGCAAAAAAACTGTAACCATTACCGTAATCTTAACATAAATGTCATTACGCTTATTTAGAAAATGATAACAGCTCCAGAAAATAGAGTGTGATGAGCGTCAACATATAGAACATCTTTCGTAATGAAGTAAATTTCAAATAAATTTTTCTAGGTATATTTTCTCTTTTCCATGTTTAATTGAATAAACGAATAGTATTTAAATGCAGTTTTTTTGCGTTGCGATTTTTATCTGTGCATTTTACATATTATTTATTAAAAGTGAATATTTCGTTAAACATTCATAAACATTTACCATTCAAAACATTTTTTTTAATTTGTGACGTGCGCCAAAAAAAGGGGGCTTACTCTGAAAAGTGAGATCGTTCAGGGCGAGCGGTCGAAGTCGACCGAATAGACGCGACTTTCAAGAAAGAGGGAAGACTCACGAAATCTTCCCTCTCCACTTACCACACATTCTCACGAGGAAAGAGATAGGTCGTAGACGCCAAACATTCTCAATAAGGTTGGCATCGGGACACAGTGAAGGTCATTCCATTGTCTCGATGCAATTTTCCAGTTTCCACGAGGTGCAAAGGCGACTGCCTCGTTATCTTCTTGCAAGACCCAATCTTCACTTTGAGCTCAAAATCATTTCTTTACTGATCTCAAAAGACCACGCTGATAAATTTGGAGCATTTTTTCAACATTCGAATTCTCCGTAAAAAGCTCCAGACAACCAAAACCACCCTTAGAAAAGCATCCACAAACGTCGTTGCTCGAGAACTGCCTCTTCCAGGCAAATCATCGACACTTTTTGTGGGCTTAAAACGTTGCACCCACTGTTGGACAACCTTTTTCGACTTCTTAATGAATTTTGCACATGCAGCCTACTTCATTTTCGTACCCAGCGGATGTGGTCACAAGAAGACAGCTTCAAACCTTTTCGCATACGCAGCAGACATTTCAATTTACGTATGCTCTCTACGACAGTTCGAGCCATATTGAAACTAACGAATATTTGCGCCGTAGCTCTTTTAGTGACCTTTAATTTAAAAAAAAGAGAAATTAAATATCATTTATGGTTTACGAATAATAGCGCTTCCTTTTTTGTTGAACAGACTGTAGATGAGACGCGGACTTGTAGTGGCGAGTGGTGGGAGGTGTTTTCCGGGATCTCGAACTCTCGAGTGAAAGCCTGATTTCTCGGGTACCTAAGAACTCAATTATTAGCAATAATAACGCTCGGAAAATTGTTTCGACGGTTCCATTAAAAACCTCCATTTCGATTTTTTTTAGAGTAAGCCCCTTTTCTTCGGCGCACGTCACATTTGTACAAGTTTCCCATTTTTCACCCATAAAATTGAATTTTCCTATGACATATTGTCTATCACTTTTCCCATTGTACTATTTTTATCGGAGTGCGTATTAAAAAAGTAAAAAAAATTAAAATTAATCCAAATGTCTAATTCTTTAGACATTCCTATACAAAGAATCATAACGTGAAATTTAGCCAGGAACAATCCCGAGCTAGCAAAAATAGCGGACCAAATAAAATGAAATCTCTTCAACAAACGAAGAGATCAAAAAATTAAGAATCGATTGAAAACACTTTGAATCAATTTGTCGCTAGTTCCTCAAGCACAACAAATCAAATATTTCTAAACCAAACTCCTATACCATAAGTGAAGTCTTTTTTAAAAATATATTTTAACAGAATTGTTACCATAACGCAGGACTCGGTACGGCCCTGCACAAAAGGGTTGCCGGGCCGCATACGAGACGGAACGGAATCCCCCGAGGGGACCCGAAGTCCCGAGCACCAGCATGGCAGTTGCTCAGTCTCTGCTCGTTCGTTCGGTCGATCTCGAAGGAAGACCCTCGACCTCTCAACGGTCCTTCTCCGGACCATCTCTGCATCCACGGAACCTCACACCTGTTATCACTCTGCGCTCTTACGAGGGTGATCCTATCGCCAGTGCCTTGCCACGATCTGGCCATCTTCATCGCAGCTGTAAGTGGCAATAAAGTGTTTTTATTCCTTTATGAAAGGTCTTTTATTGTGTAATAAAATGCTCAAAATACAAATGTAATGATTAGCTCAAGTTCTTCTCACAACAAAAGATTAACTTTAAGTAGTACCCAAAATTTTGACTATTCATTCTTTAATTCCACTATCAAACAAGAAAATTCCACCGCCATTGACCGCGAACATTTTGACTCAACTCTCGTGGCAAGTACATCAAATTCAGAAACATCAACCTCTTCAGACTCAGATTCGAATCCGGGAAATTCCAAAGAAGATTCGGAGAAATCAATTTCAAAAAGTAAAAAACTAACTTAGACATTCATGAAGGTAAATCACTTTTAAATAATACCCCTTTGCAGAAAGAAAGCAAAATCACTCAACAACAACAAATTATTACAGTCGCGAACAACCAAATGGTTTCGCTACGTGACGTGCTCGAAGTAGTACCGTCTTTTACCGGAGAAAATATATCATTAGATACGTTTATCGGAGGATGCAATGAAGCAAAAGATATGCTTCCCCAAACCTCGGAAGCAAATTGAACTGAATTACTTAAACCTAAAGTAAAAGGTGAAGCTTGGAAATGCCTATCCGGAGAATCTTATAATAATATTGTAGAACTAATTGACAGTTTAAACTGTGTATATTAATTACATAAATCGGTTTACCAACTACAGGGTGAATGAGGAAACGTCAGAGGAAACGAGTTAGAAATGGGATAATGAAAAAGTCATCTCATTCGCGACACGTGTTAAGGAAATATGCGATAAAATTGTAGATTCTTTTAAGAAAAATAACACAGGGTCTCAAGGTAAAAGATTCAACGCAGAAATCGCTAAAGATATTAAGGACTGTTTTTTTAGAGGTTTAAAAATAGAAATAGAATCTCGAATTGACGATCCAGCTGATAACCCACTAACTTTCAAAGTAGCTGTAAACAAAGCTATAGATATAGAAAGAAAACTATCAGCGACATCAGCTCTATGCTCAGACAAGCGTAATAAAGAAGTTATAAGCTCTGATAAAGATGATAAAAATAAAATTAATATTGCTCAGGAAGACATTTCATATTAAATTTTCGGTATAAGAGGCCATATAGCTCCTACCTGTCGACAACTTTTCAGCCCCACAATGCAAAGCCGACCCAATTTCGAAGAAAGAAGAACACAAAAACCTTTAAATTATTTACCAGCCCGAAAATGTTCAAAAATCGAGGCTATAAGCCCCGACCGTACTACACAGGACTCCAAAAAAATAGAGACTCAATGGGGCACCCGACAACCGTTTCAAGCTCAATGGGGCACGCGACAACCGTTTCAAGCTCAATGGGACACGCTACAACCGTTCCAGACTTAGAAACAGTTTCGACCCGACCAAAACTCATGGTAACCCAATAATTCATTTCAAGGACAATCAAATTTTCAGAAGCAGATGTATAATAGACCCAATCAAAATCAGACAAATTTTAATTCCGCCCCACAAGAATGCCGTTCTTGCAAGAAATTAGGTCATACAATAGATCTATGTCGAAAAATAATATTTAATGAAGGACAGCAACAAGCTGACACTGAGCAGAATCACGAAAATGCCCCCACCCCCCGAATTAGGGTGCACCGTAGGAGGTGGGAGGATAAAAAATTTAAACGCACCAGCTGCAGAAAATAGAAGTATCATAAAAGATGTAAAGATAAATTTAAATAACATCAATCCAATTCCATCAATTCACATATCTGTTGACGGCCTGATACGCCCAGCACGTATGATGATTGATACGGGGCAGGATAAAATTCACTTAAAATAAATATAATTCAAAATTCTACAAACATTAATCAAGATGAAATCTTACGCTTAAAAGGGTAAATGATTTACCAGTATTTACGTTAGAACATGTATTTCTTAATATTCTTGGATGTCCAGCGATTTTTAATCTAATTCCAAATAGTGTTTCTATAGAAGATGGAGTTTTAGGATCAGAATTTTTTATCGAAAGTAAAGTAAATATAAATTACACTGAAGAATATCTTGAAATCGAAGAAAACAAATATTCATTCAGAGCACCAGAATCTGGCATAATTTTACCAGCTAGATCAATTTCTAATATATATGTGTTGAAATCGAAAATAAAGATGAAGATTACATTCCTCAACTTTATTTAGCTGATAAAATGTATATAGTAAATGCTATAGTAAAAAACCGCGAAGGAAAAGCATACATTAAAGTCGCTAATGCAAGTGCGGATCCAGTAAAAGTCGTAACAAAATTTTGAAAAATTCGAAGAATCAGAAAGAAAATTTTACAATATCACAGGAGAAGCTAGGGTAGAAAAAATTAAAGAATTATATCGCCTTGAACGTTTCAATTCTGAAAAGAAAACTCAAATCGACAAATCAATAAATAAATACTCGGACTGTTTCCAGATTCCAGGAGAATCCCACGGACCCACACATGTAGCGAAACATACGATTCCTACTATTGATGAACAACCAATTTTTACACGACCATTTAGACACCCTCAAGTTCAGGAAGAAGAATTATTGCATCAGGCAAATGATCTTTAAAAAAATTAAGTGATAAAACCATTACAATCTCCCTATTGTTCACCAGCCTTCTTAGTAAACAAGAAGCTATATTCTTAAGGTAAATTAAAGTGGAGAATGGTCCTCGATTTTCGAAATCTCTATGAAAAGACTATAGGGGACTCTTATCCTCTCCCAACTGTTAACGACGTATTAGATCAACTAGGAAACGCTCCTTATTTTTCGGTTTTTCATTTAGCTACAGCATTCCATCATATAGCAATGGGTCTAAAAGATGCTTATAGAACAGCTTTCTCAACTCGGATTAAAAAACGCGCCTGCAACCTTTCAGCGATTAATGGCCGTGGTACTAACAGGATTGCAAGGTACAGAACTTTTTGTGTATTTAGATGATATCGTCTTGTACGCACATGATTTGGAAGAACAAACAGAAAAATTCGAAAAATTAATGACTCGATTACGAAACGCAAATTTCCATCTGCAACCAGATAAGTGCGAATTCTTTAGGCACGAGCTAACTTATTTAGGGCATATAATAGATAGTCAGGTTGTCCGCCCTGATCCCAGAAAATTAAAAGCTACTACGTCTAGCAGATTATTATAGAACCCCATTGGAAGTAAAAAGATAGAAACGGATAGAAAATAATAGAGATTTTCTATCCCTCCCAAGGACACACTTTGCATCCATCATTTTGTGTATCCGTAGTTTTCACTAGGCTCTATCTTTTCCTATCTATGCCGCTATCCGCCGTATCTACCATGACTTTTATCTTTTATTATCCATGACATTATCAGTCATGTCCTATCCTTTTGTATTCACATTCTTCTATCCATACGTATCCATCAATTATCTTGAAACCTTATCCCTTTCTATACTTTACCTTCTAACCATCTGAATCCATCCCGTTCTATAATATTCTTATGTCTCTTTATACCTTAAAATCTATCCATCTGAATCCATCCCGTTCTTTAATATTCTTATCCATTTATATCCACGATATATTGCTATAGTTTCTATCCACATGAATCCATGGCTAGAATCGTTATATTTTATTATTATTATTATTAGTTGGGTTGATACTGTAGCAGCCCCTGACGCTTGGGTAATCACGTTGCGTCCCCTTGTGAACCTAAATGTGACCCCAAAGCCCTCTCCATAAGGAGAGGATCGTAGCCACGCTGTTGGCTGATATCTCTGACTCACTGATGCAGTAACTGACAGTGAGTGTTAGACGTTCCGCAAGCCCTATCTTATGTCTGTGATATCCGAGGTCCCCATGTCCTATAAACATTTCTGTTGGGATTTTGATCTCTTTTCTTCCGAGCTTGAGTATTTCCCTTGCTCGGTTAAAGTTAAGCTTTGAGCCCAAGAGTGTTTTGGCCTGTCTGCAACCAGTGACCAAATCCCACTCATTCTGATGTTCCTTAGTCAGCCAACTGTTAATTTCTTCAGTGACTGACCTACTGAAAATACTTACAACTGGCTCTGGTCCAATAAAATTTCTTCTTGCTGCTAGTTTGGCTAGCCTATCTGATATCTCATTACCATTAATACCGCTGTGTTCAGGGATCCATAAAAGAGTAACTAGGTTTTCGGTCGCTAGCATATTTAGTGCCTCAAAGCACTCCCATACTAATAGCGACGTGGTCGTTGTTCCATTCAAGGCCAATATAGAAGTCCTTCTATCTGAACAGATACGGATGTTTCTTTTGTTGTCATACTCCTTTGCCTTGTAGGCGCACTGGAGTATGGCCATAATCTCAGATTGTAGAACTGTGGCGTAAGACCCCAACTCGATCGTGAAGCCCATTCCATTCCTTCTACGATATACACCGGCTCCTGCGTGGATAGGCTAACTCGATACTTCTTGTCGAAGAGGTAGCGAGTGGCCATTTTGTCCCTGGTCATGTTCAGGGTCGGCCTCCTCGCGATATCGACTGGGATCTTCACTGCTGTCGAGATCCTTCTGCCATTTACCAAATTTAGTCTCCAGGCCGCCTTGGCAGCCACGGCCTTGATGGTAAGATGGAGGAGCTCCAAACCTGTTAGTGCCCCCAGTGCCATCATGGGTGATGACTTCGATTCACCAGTGATGCCTCTCAAAATCAGTCCCCTGATCCTTTCCAGACGAGACTTCGTAGTGGACAGCTCGACTCTGATCCACCAGACCACCTCCGCATAGGTTAGCCTTGGTCGCAAGATCACTGTGTAGATCCACATGAGTGTCTCCGGCTTCAAGCCCCAGCTTTTCCCTATGGCTCTCCTACAGAGACATATAGTCGCTACTAGCTTCTTGCACTTGTTTTCCAGGTGCTCGTTCCATAACAGCTTCTTATCCAGAATTACTTCTGGGGTAATAAGCTCGTTTTTTGATTTACAGTTGTTGTCCTCCAAGTTTCAGTATACTCGTGGTTTCCCACTTATACACACTGGTGAAAACAACCGCGTCTATCTTACTCGGATTGACCGATAGTCCAGTTTTCTTACACCATGAATCCACTATCACCAGTGCTTGCTGCATTACTCCGAAGAGCGCATCCAGATTCTGGCCGAGCGCGATAACTAGTATATCGTTATCATAGCCTATGACGTGGTGACTCTGACGCGAGAGTAGATGAAGCAGTTCATCCACTACTAGGCACCACAGCAATGGCGATAAAACTCCTCCCTGTCGACATCCCGAGTCAACGGTTCCACATAAACTGGTATCACCATTAGTCGTAGTTAGATTCCGGTTGGCCAGCATGTGGCACGTCACAGTAAAAAACTAACAATTAAAATTAATTCACCTGAAAAAATGAAAGGCGGTAAGGTAGGAATCGGATAAGTAATACATAGCCTTTATGAGACGCATTGTCGAAATGTCTAAAAATTGACAAATGAAGACTGAAATCTCTTATTTTCGTCAATATCATTTTGAAACTTATTCTAATCCACGTACTGTCCATCGCATCCAGCCTCGACAATAGTTTATTTTGAAGAGCTTCATTAAGTTTAGTTAATACCTCTATTTTTTCGACTTTCTCTCTTAGTGTCTCATTTTTGTAAGCTAACTCAGCTTCCGGATTCTTAAGGTGCTTCCCTTCTTTTTTCTCGCTTGCCTCAAACCAATGCATCTGGGATAGCTTTTTTGGGGAAACGAACACATCTTCATTTGAGGAGATCCTCAATCTTCTTTCGCCAACCTAAAAATAAGACCCCGAAAATAGTAGACAATGATAGAAATACTTGTATGTAAATATATGTAATCAGAATAAAAGCGGTAAAAAAGTGATAAAAGAAAAATCAAAAGGTCAGGGTGGCGATTCGACGGGCGATTTCAAATTCCCAGTTTTCCTCGGTAAAGTTTTTGAATTTTCAGGGCCAACTAAAAGCAAGATATTAATATTTACCGCAAAACGCAACGATTTATTTTAATTCATGACTTTCATTCTAAACATCCTGTAACAAAATTGAGCAAAAAATTGCAAAATCTTTTTTTTTTATAATGGAAAAGATAAAAATACTTTCTCTCATATAGGTTGAAGTTTCCGACGTCTAGTCTGAAGAACTTTTTTTATTTTATTTTATAACATTTATTGGATTAAGAGTATCAAAAAAAGTTCCCAAAAACATTTTATTTTTATCTATTTACTAACAGAAAGTTACACGCTGTTGCTCTGGATTTAAAGATATTTTAAGGAATTCCATTTGATTTTAAGGAACTTCAAGGAATTTTAAGGTATTTCAAGATATTTTAAGGAACCTTAATGGATTTTTAAAATAGTTCAAAACAGTTGAAAAATTTTAAGTGTTCTTACACGATTACAAGGGATTTTAAAAAGAGTTTCAAAGAGTTATGAAAAAATTTTCTAGAGATTTCTATAGATTTCACAAGATTTCAAAACATCTAAAGGATTACATCAGATTTTATGGGACTTTATGGAATTTGAAGGGATTTTGAGAGATTTAAAGTGATTTCAAGTGATTATAAGAAATTTCAATAGATTTCTAAAGAATTCAAGAGAGTTTAAGGATTTTCAAGAGATTTAAGTAATTTTAGGAAATTTCAAAGATTTTATTCTAATTTGGAGAAAGTAAAATGAACTCCCTCAAAATCCCTTAAAATTACTTGAAATTCTTTAAACTGTTTTAAATCTTCTGTAAATGCCTTAAAATCGTTAAAAATATTTCAAAATCTCTTAGAGTTCATTGAAATCACTTGAAATATCTTGTACTCTTTTCAAATTCCTTCAAATTGGTTAAAATCAGTTAAAATATCTTGAAATCTTGTTAAATCTTTGAAAAAACCTTTTGATAACTCTTTTCAACTCTTTTAAAAGTCCTTTGAATCCTTAAAATCAATAAAAATCTCTTATCATCCCTTGCAATTTTTTAAAATCTAAAGTCTTTTTATCCCTTGAAATTTTTTAAAATCACTATAAATCTTTTTAAATCATTATATAATTTTTGCAATCCTTTAAAGCCTCTTTAAAATTCCTTTAAATTCAATGAAATCTCTTAAAATCCCGGGCAACGTCGGGTAAATTTCTGGAAGTGAATAATTAAAAATGTTGGGTTTTGGGAACTTTGGAAACCGTTTTTAGTAAACTCTCAGTCTTCTGTCTCTGGATCATTATGGCCCTTCTTCAGTAAAACGTTCAGAATAAATCTTCTATTTAATTTCTGAAATTTTTACGTGATCAATGGACAACCTCCATAGGAAAAGGATGTTATGTCAATAAATCTATAAACAAACTTACTTTTCTAGAAGCAGAGTAAGATTCGTGTAAATTGAGTATGTTTTGTTTGATTAAACTCCGACAAAATTTACATCTGACAGTCCAAAAACTTCCTTCGACGAAACTTTCGAAACCAAATTTCGAGTAATAGGCTTTGAAACTCATCCCGAATCAGATTCTGAGGATGATTATCCATTCTCAGAATTGCTTCTTTCTTCGTTTCAGTCAAGTGAATATTATTTTGATAAGGTTACTGTACTCTTTCATTAGTAAATAATCAGGGTTGCTATAAAATGCCAATTTTAGAATTGCCTGACTTTTCTCTACATTTTTTCTGAGTGTGTTTGTGCTGAAATCTAAGGAAATAAAAATTCCCCACTCATTAAAAATTAAAGCTTTCGAAGTGTCAGTTTCTTCAAAATATTACCGTTAGATTTGAAAACTTTATTTCAAGGCATTACAAAAAATTATTTAATATTTCAAATTGTAGATAAATATTTACAAACTCGAAGGGTTAAGAATGTTGAATAATTATTTATATTAAGTGTTACTCTCTTAAACTGAACCAGTGAAATTGTTACTGGTTGAATCAGTATTTTGAATTATCACTGGTGAACCAGTGCTTTTTTCAATTTTACTGGGTGAATCAGTAAGTGACTTAACTAAAATAGCATTAATGCATGTACCAGTGACGCCAAATGATATATTCAACCAGTGATATAGCGCTCCACGCGGGCAAGACATGAAACTCCAGTCGTCTGGTACGCGCGCGTCGCCAGTCAGGTCTTGGCATTTCTCGAGTGAAAACGAACCTTATTGTTTACTAGTGTTTGTGTTATAAATATTTGGAGTTACGGCCTTTCAAAGAACCCTGATTTTTTTCAATTTTTTGCCAAAAATAGCATGTTTTTTTTTGTTTCTCTGTGGCTCGGATCCTGATTGTCAGATCAAAAAATGGCCAATGGATAAATTAAAGTAGACGTAAATATCTGTAATTTCAAAACAAAACAAAAAAACATTATCCTAACTACAATAGATCGCGAGTTAGCACCTACCGAAGGTGACCCATTTCGACCTGAATTTACGGGTAATTGCCCAGCGTTAAGTTTTTTGTGAATAGCTCGTTTCGGGGTTATAATAAAAGAAAGTTCCCAGAAAATGAATACAAGAGGATTAAATTCTGCGTAAATTAAAAAAAAAAGATTTTTTTTAACCGAAAAATCGAAAGTCGTGTTAAAAAAGCACAAAAACAGGTATATTTGGAAGGTGATAATAATATTAGAATAATAATATTACTCGTGACCTATTTGGGGTAGAAAAATATTTTTTTTTTTTAATTTACGCAGAATTTAGTCCTCTTGTATTCATCCTTTGGGAACTTTCTTTTGTGATAAACCCAAAACGAGCTATTTACAAAAAACTGAACTCTGGGCATTTACCCGTAAATTCAGGTCGAAATGGGTCACCTTCAATAGGTGCTAACTCGCGATCTATTGTAGTTAGGGCAATGTTTTTTTTTTT
>CAKNWW010347236.1:2526-14371 GCA_932074435.1 Andricus kollari | reverse complement strand
TAAAACACAAATTCATTTAAAAAATTATGTCGCTGGACATGTTCACAGGGACTTTTTGAGTCAAAAGGGATACATTTTCATGCTTTTGCATAGCAACATCTCAATGAGTATTTTTCTCAAGGTTTTCACTATTTTTTTCTCGCATCCTACACATAAAACACATCTCCATGCAAATTATGAGGTCAGTAGACCTAGTACTTTTTGCTGTAGGCGTGGTAACGGGGTCATTTTGAGTTTAAAAACCTACATTCTTATGTGTTTACATGACAACGGTATAATGAGAATTTTTGCGCTCCAAGTTTTCACAAACGGACAGCCATTTTACTGACAGCATAAGAGTTTCGTACGCAACTCTAAAAATTTGTATTTGTAATTGTATTTATTAAGTTGAGAAGTTTGTCCTATGGCGTTTTATTGAAGGGATCTTAAAAAAACCAAACGGAGATGTTTTCCATTATTTCACGTCCATTAATTTTAACACCAACGTACTTTTAGTCTTAACGAGATGAACTCTAAAGCTACAAAAAAGTTACGGCAGAATCACAGTGTCACCAAATGAAATATCGAATTTCTAAATATTTTAAGTGGACGTGAAAAAGCTTGAAAAATACTTCAATTTCGTTGTTCTCTATTTGGCAGTATATAAAGATATACAATTTTCTTCTTACTTTATTAGGAATCATTTAAAAAGTTTTAACACATTAGGAAAGACCATAATCATACGATGAACATGTTGCAAAGTTTTGTTAACTTACGAACAATTAATCGTATAAGGATAAATATTCACAAAATTCTTATGTCTGTAATTTCTCAACTTGTGTGTGTGTGTGACTTTGTATTCAGGGACGTATCACGGAGTGAAAACTTTATCTAAGTGTTATTCTAAAAAATCTATTAAATAATTGATAAAAATGAGTGAAACGACCGGACCTTATTTTACAACTTACCATGTTACTAGTTACTGCGAAATTGAAACATATTTTGCATTGTAAGAAAATTGCCAACAAATGTTTCTGGCAGTAATTTGTTTAGCAATTGTGTTACTTTGAATAAGTTTCGCACCAAACCTCTTTTTATATATACTTTTACTTGAGTATATAAAATAAATTCTGGCATAAATGTCATACAATAAAGTTGTTAAATCAAAAAGAATTATTACATAAATTAAATTCTACTATGAACGATGTAAATATGGCGGCTTTAGTTTGACAGTCGATAGAAGGCAGAGAAGATTGAATCTGTTCAAGTTGTAAACTTTGTTGTTGGGTACTCTCAGTAGCTAAGCAAACCGCACATTGTTCACGTTCTAGAGGAAGCTGCTTTTAACATGGACTTTTAAGAACCTTTGAGCTCCTTAACCTCTTGAAGCTTTTGTACATAGACGTCTAAAACCCCAAGCACTTCTGAAATCCCACAATAATCTCTACATTACCACAATACACGCTTTTTAATTTTTTCCAAATCAAAATTTCCGTTACGGAATTTTGTTTTCGAGCCAGATTATTAGTCCAGTATTTTATCGATTACAAAAGTCCCTCACAAATAACTTATTTTGCTTAGTTCCAATATTTTAGCATTTAAAGAAGGCCTCACGTTTGCTGTATGTGATAAAAATGGAAAACATTTGAAATTTTAGCGGAAACTTGATAAAAATCAGATTTTTTGTAAATACACCAAATCCTCGGTTTATGGACAGTGGCGGGGGCTGCCTGCAAATAGCCTGGACCCTAAATCGAAGGAATCCAAACGTAAACAGGCAGGATCGTGTGAACCATTTTCGTTGGATTTTTCTCCGTAGTAAAAAATATTTGTTTAATTTTGTCCATGTTGTTGCCTAATACAGATAATAATTTAATCTTGAAGAAAAATACATATCAATTTAAGAGAAACCGTTTGAAACGATAAGACGTTTGAAATTAGAACCTTACAAATATTCCGAAGGTATACTTCATTGAGCATACAATTGAATTAAATAATAATTTGAGCTTGAGTCTTAATAAACGTTATCTACGATAAGTCGAAAAATATTTCAAAGCAGAACATAACCAAAAAAAAAAATATGTTGTAATTAATAAAACATAATAAATGATATGCATTCAATTTGTTGGAGACAAGCAAAACTAAATATTGAGCGAAACTGAGGAATAAATTTTGCCGTTACACGTAAAAATATAGTCTTAAACTATTCTATCAAAACAGATTCCAAAACCAAGTACGTGGACCAGCAATTCAAGGAATTCCTAAACCGTGGGACCCTAAGCCGCGGATCTGGTGTATCTGGTTTCGAGTACATGTAACGTGGTACATACATGAGAAATAAAAAATAGTAGGATAAATTCCTTTATAAAACTAAAACACATAAAGTGTTGAGTTCACATAAAAATTGTTGACAGATGAATAGAATAGGATAGGTCGTAAAACTCGATTTCTTGAAATTTGAAACGTAATAGTTGGAGCGCGCCCTAATAATACCTAATACCTAATATTAACAAATTTCTTTATCTATAAACTTCTAATTTTATTTGATTTTTATGGACAAAAACTAAATTAAAAAAAAACTTCATCATTTCTGGTCTCACAGAAAGTTCGTGAAAAAGTGGTCAAAACTTGAAACTTTAAAGGATTTTGACCAAAAGAGTGACCGAAAAGGTAAGGTAGATGTCCCAGTAATCGGGACGGTCCCAGTAATCGTGAGTTTTGAGGTGTAAACGCCAGAAGTAAGTAATTTCCGCATAAAAATACAATTATAAAATATTTTTAAGTAAGCTTGAACAGTGCTTGTTGTGGAAACCAAATTAGAATTTTTTATAACAATAGTGCACATGGGTAAAAAAATTCATTTGCATTGCCGGTGGCGATGAATCACGAAACGTGGAAAATATCTTAACGTTTAGGCTAGGAAAGGAAAGGAAAAGTGTACAACTTAAAGCGATTATTTTCTCAAAGAGCACAAAATTTGAAGTTGAAGCCTTCACAATTAAACATGAATTTTATGTTAAAGAATTCCGAGATGCATGATTTTCAGCAGCATATCAAATCGAGGTTCAAATTTAATGATATTCCCTAGAAACGGTCAATAAGCAACTTCTTAAAACTCCCCTATCATCGGACAATAACAACCCTTAAAATGGTCAATACAACTCCTTAGCAATGAACAAAAATATCCCTCAGCAACATTTAATAACGTCCTTCAACTCCATCAATAACATACACTATAAATGGTTAATAACAACCTTTACCAACGACCACTAACATCCTCTAGCAGCTATGAGTAACAATCCTTAGCAACGGTCAGTAACAACCCTTAGGAATCATCAATACAATAATCCATACAAACCTTAGCAACTGTTAATAACATCCCCAATGATCGGACAATAAGAACTCTGGAAAACTATCAACACACCTCCCTAGAAATGAACAATAGCTTTCCTTAACAATGATCAATAACATCTCTCAGCAGTAATCAATACAACGAGCAATAACAAGACTTAGCGGCGGCTAATATCATCGCCTATCGTCGGACAATAACATCCTTTAAAAAGATCAATACAATTCCCTAGCAACGTATAACAACAATCCGTAGCAACGGTCAATAACGGTAGGGTTAAGGCGGTCCCGAGGGATAAGGGGGATCCTATGCAAAATTTGATGCCCTGCGGAATAGAAGAAGTCCCAAGGGATAGAAGGGGTCCCATGGGATATAGGTAGAGGCTCCCGAGGGATAGGCAAGAAGAGGTAGGTCCCATGGAATAAGGGGCATCGCGTGGGATAGCTAAGGAACCATAGGGGTCAGGTGGTTCCAAGGAATAGGTTGGGGCCTGCATGATGTGGAGGGTCCCCAGGAATAGGTGGGGGCCCAGGATATAGGAGGGGTTCAAGGGCGAGGGAGTCTGGAGGGAAAAAGTACGAAAGACGGAGTGCAGCCAACTGAAACTATGAGGGCTTCATTCTGGGGTTACGAAACCCTAACAACTGAAAGGGGAGCGTCCATTGATTCCCCACAACCCCCCCTTCCCCCCCCCGGGGGGGGGGCTATTCCGGAAAGTCTTAAGAATCTTATTTTATATTCATTCGTTTTATTAATTTTTTATTGTGTAATATTCCATATTATATATGTACGTCCAACAAATATGAAGTCGAGGATATAACCATTCTTGAAATCTGGGCTTGAGCTTCCTGGAAATCCTTTAAAATCCTTTAAATACTGTAGAAATCCCACGGAAAAAATGTATAGATCAAATAAAAAAAAAAAACTGGACTTTCGTTTCCGGCATGAAAGTGTTAGATAGCGGTAATTCAGTGGTGCTGATTGTAGTGAATTGGCAGTGGAATTTGAGGTGAGCAGATGGGAGGAGTGTGCTAGAGGGTTTTATTAGTGAGAGTTTGTACATTGAAAAGAATTAAAGTGAAGAGTTGTGTGATGTTTTGAGAGTTGGAGACAATTTTGGGTTAGGTTGTTTAGCCTGAGGAGCCAGCTGGAAAGACTGGTGCAGCCGAGTAGCGGCGAGTGGGAGGGATAGGGAGAGAGAAACACGGGAGGAGGTACGATTCGCGAAGGAGATAGCGCCGTGGAGACAGAAGCTACGCAAGTTACGTAAGGCGATACGGACAGATGTTGCTTCGAATCGTTTTGATGGATGCAGATGAGGAAGTATAATGCACGCCAAGAAGTGAGACAAAAAGGAGGGGTAAATACAGGAAAACGGTAGAGAGGGAGAGATTGAGGGCCGATAGTTTTGGCTCAATCGAATCATTAATAAATATGAAGAGGGATAGGGCGAAAAGAGGAAGTAGTGAAGACAAGATAGAAGTAGCATCCACACTAAAAAACCCGAAAATGATCAGAAGACCACCGGGAAAAGCTCAAAATAGAGCGGGGGAGAAAGACAAGGAGGAAGACAAAGACGAACGAAAAAATGCAGGAAGAAAAAGGAGAGGAAATAAAATAAGACATTAGGAAAGAAATGACCGAACTTAGAAAAGAGATGAGTAAATGGAAAGAAGTTAGGGAAAATTTAGAAAAAAGGATGTAGACTTTAGAACAAAGATTAGAAAACCAGGATGAGCATAATAACAAGGTAGCACAGTTCGAAGATAGGATAGTGAAGATTGAAAAATCAAACCGGGAGTTGGGTGAAGGGGAGAGTGGGAATATTGAGAAGGAAAGGCTAAGGGAAATAGAAATATGAATGGAAAGGAAAGAAAGAGATGAAATAAAGAAAAGCATAATGATAAAGGGTCTACGATTAGAAGGGAAGGAATTGAGAGAAGGAGTGGATGATAAGCTATATAGGATAGATGCTAAAGTAGAGATGGAGGAATTGCGAAGTGTAGGAAAGGAAACGCGAAGTGGAGAAATAATGGTACTTGTGAAATCAAAGAAATGGGAACATAAGAGGAAATTGATGACAAAGAAGAGGCTGTTATATGGAAGCACGGAGAGAATTGAGGATGACTTGAAAAAAGGAATATGCAGTATAAGTTAACGCAAATACCGGAAGAGAAAAGACGTAAAGGAAAAAGAACGTGGGTTAAGTATGGTAGAATACAGATAGAAGGTGTGTAGTGGGATTGGGACGAAGGAAGAGAAGAGTTAGTAGTGCCGGGAAACTAGGAGAGAAAGGAACGGGAGATAAAAAAATAAGAAATAGAAAGGAACAAAAAGGGACGAGAAAAGAAAGTAGGGAAGAATTGAGAATATGTTACTGGAATATAGCAGGATTGGAGAGAAAGGATAGGGAGTTTATGAGAAATTTAGCACAATGGGATGTAGTAGTAATGATGGAGACGTGGCTAGATGAAAAGGGATGCGAAAGAGTGAGGGGAAGGTTGCCAAGAGGTTATAAATAGCAAGTTCAAAATGCAGAGAGAAAAATAAAAAAGGCAGAGCAATGGGAGGAATGGTGATAAGAGTAAGAAACTAATGTATAACAGGGGAAGATAAGAAAAGGCGGAAAGAGCAAAATGAAGGAATAATGGAAGAAGAGGTAAATATAAGAGGAGAGAAGTGGAAGATAGGATATGCAGAAGAAATCAGAGGGGATGAAAGAAATGATGGAAGAAAATAATGAAGAGATTAGGCTTATAATGGGGGGGAAATTTCAATGCGAGAACAGGAGATAGAGCAGGAAGGGAATGGGGGGGGGGGGAGGATCGAGAAAGAAAATCCAAAGACAAGATACTGAATAGCGAGGGAAAGAAATTGTTAAAGAGCTTGGAGGTAAAGTAATAACAATATGGATAAAAAGTACGCGAAGGTAAAAAGAACAGAAAAAGGGGATCGGTTAATGGAAGGAAAAGAACAGTTCAAAGAAAAGGTTTGAAATATCAAAATGGAAGAGGCGAATGTGGACGAGGAGATGGAAATAGTGATAGGAGAAATAAAAAGAGGGTTAGAAAGCACAATCAAAAAAGAATTTAGTAAAGGAGGAGATAGAAATGGATGAGATGAGGAATGTAAAGAGAAAAAGAAGAAGGTCAGGAAGGAATTCAGAAAATGGAGAAAAGAAAAAAGTAGTAGGGAAGAATGTAGGAGAAAAAAGAAGGAGTACACTGAGTTGTGTGATCAAAAGGAAAAGGAGGAGAATAAAGGGTTTACAGAAGAGGCGGAGAAGGCAAGGACGGAAGAAGAGGTTTGGAAAGTAGTAAATAAAGAGAGAAAAAGAAGAAAAAGAGTAAACCAGGATATTGAACTGGTAGAATGGAAATATTATTTTATGGATTTGCTAGGAGGTGTAGGGAGAACAGTTAGGAAATGAGGAAAATATAGTAGAGAAAGATATGAGGAAGAGGACATAACAAGGGAAGAAATAGTCAACGTGTTAGGAATAATGAAAGATGGAAAGGCACCTGGTATAGATCAGATTCCAAATGAAGTCTGGAAATATGGGGGGACAGAACTAAAGGAATGGGCATGGATAATGTGCAATAGAGTATGGCGAGGAGAGGGGTGGCCAGAGATATGAAAAGAAGTAGTAATGGTACACTTTGTGAAGAAAGGCAAAGGGGAGGAGGTTAAAGATTATAGGAGTGTGACGATGTTGCTAGCATTGTATAAAGTGTATGTAACGGGTTTGTCGGAGATACTGAAGAAAGACGTTGAGGAAAAGAAGATAGAACCAGCGAATCAGATAGGGTTTAGCAAAGGGATAGGGTTGATGGACAATATATATGGTCTGATTTATCTGATAAATAAAAGGAATAAAAGGGGGAAAGGGGCATCCTCGGAGCGAGTCAAGATAGAAAAAGTTATGGTGAAAAAGAGTATGCGAGAGGGCTTAATAAAAACAGTATCAGAAATTTTCAGAGAGACAAAAAGCAGGGTAAAGGTAGGAGAGCAAGTAGGAAATAGTTGCTGCTTAGTGAGAGGTGTAAGGCAAGGATGTCCTCTGAGCCCACTTTTATTTAATATATTAATCTCAGATTTTGAAGAAGAAATGAAGAGAAAGGGGTGGGGAGGAGTCAGGATGGGAGAGGAAAAGATATATACACTGGCATACGCGGACGTTATAGTGTTGATGGCAGGGGATGAACAAGAGATAACGGGCTTAATTACAGGATTGGGGAAATACTTAGATGGGGAAATGTTGAATATTAATGTAAAAAGGACAAAGATAATGAGGTTTAGGAAAGGAGGGCGAAGAAAGAAAGAATGGACTGGGAGATGGAAGGGAGTAAAGTTAGAAGAAGTAAAAGAGTTTAAATATTTATGATATACCTTTCAAATGAATGCAGATCATAGAGCTCATATAAGAGAAAGGGATAATAAAACAGATATGGGAAATAGGAAAAAAAAGGTTCAAGAAAGATTGGAGAAGAATATGGTAAAGATTCTAGGGAAGGATGGAATGGATGAGGAGTGGATGATGGATTTGGAGGGGGCTAGAGGGGCGAACGAGAAAGAATGGATGTGGAAAAATGGCAAAATGAGAATGAGATAGAAGAGATTTGTAAGTGAAGGAGAAAGGAAACGGTAGTCGCATATATTAGAAGTTTAAAGATCTGTAAGTAGTTATTATGTAATAGTTTAAGTAGATTAAGACGCGGTTGCGCTCGCTCTTACTCGCTCACTTTCTCGCTTTCGATGGCTTGCTCACTCTTCCGACAGTAAAATTACGCTATATGAGAATAGAAGTAAGGAGATAGATTTAGGAATTGATGTAAATAGTTGTAAATATGTGTAAATAGTAAGGATAGGATAATATAAAGTTTGTACATGGTCTTGTAAGAAACGAAGGTCATGTAAACCTTTAGGGGACACATTATGAATAAAGAAGAAGTAGAAAAATACTGAAAAAGCAGGTCAACAAAATTTAAATGTCACGTGGAATTTTTTGGTTAGTAAGCGAAACGAAGAATTGATATAAGTTGGCATCCAAGGTTTGGAAAAGTATAAAAATTTGGAAAATAATTCTGCTATTAATTCACCTAATTTTTTTCAAATTTCGAAATATCACGAAAAATCTTGAAATGTTCTAAATCCCTTAATAATTTATTGAAATATTCAAAATCCGTGGAAATCCTTCCGAATTTCTTGAAATTCCCTAAAATATTTGAAAATTAATTATATTTTCTTAAAGCTATTAAAATTGTTCAAAATCCATTTAAGTCCTTTATAATATTCGGAAATTTAAAAATTTTACGAAACCCTCTAAAATCCATGGATATACTTTGAAATATTTTGAAATATCTTAAGATCCTTCGAGATCCCATGAAATAATCGAACTTCCTTTGAGTCTTCTAAAATCCATTAAAATCTATTATAATCCTTAATATCCTTTGAAGTCACTTAAAATCTTTTAAAATGTTATAAAATTACTTCAATGCCTTCAAATTTCCAAAATCCCATTAAAATCCCTCAAGATCCTTTAAGATTCGTGAAAGTACTTAGATATCTACTAAATATCTTTAGAATTATTCGGAATCTCGTTACTATTAAAAAATCCGTTCAATTCCCTCGGTATATCTGTAATTCCCGTAAAATCCCTTCAATTGTAATTTCTATGCAACCTCTCGTGATTTCTCAATTTCTTAAAATTGTTGAAAATTCGTTGATATCCTTGATACTTTTTAAAATCCCGTAAAATATCTTAAAATCTTAATAAAATCCTTGAAGTTCCTTAGAATATTTTAAAATCACTTTAAAAAGTTGAGATTCTGTCTGAATTGGTACTAGGTAGATTCTTCACATTTTTGAAATATTTTTAAATCATTTGATATCTGTTAAAATTCACCTAATCTAATTTAAATTAATTTGTAGTCCTTTCAAATACCTTAAAATCCCTTGAAATCTGTTAAAAAAAATCACGTTAGGATGGGGGATCATGAAAATCTGACGAATTCTTACAATTGGAGGGAGGGGGTCTAAAATTTCAAAAAGCATCCTTAAGTAATTAATAGACGTTCTTCAGGTTCTAAATTGTAGCATTTTCTTCCTCATAATATCTTAATTTCAAATTGTTAATGTTAGAAGTAACAAAAATTTAGCTGCTTTAATGTTAAATGATAATAATCGCACTTGTTTAATGTGATTCTACTTAATTTTTGTTCTAATAAGACAAAAACCACGGAGATAATAAATAAAGAGTAAAGTGTATTAATAGAAATGATTTTTTGTCCTTTTTTTGATATTGTAAGATATTGATAAAAGCAACTTTATGCCAATTGAATATAAATTATACTACATTTGGAACCAAAAATTGTTGTACACCATAACCATTCTTTACAAAGAAGGGTCCACTGGTGGCATTTTTTTCAACCTCAGCACTTGCAATTCGTTTGAACACGTGGACCGATTCTTTCTTCGGTGAGAACATAATCCATAAGGCAGCAGGAGAACAATAGGATATACTGGCGGTCCAGCAGCTCAAGGATTAAGGAAATCAAGAAAAGTGTACATATCCATTAGCCGGATCTTGGGTCATCCTTCGTAGAATATTTTGTAGCTGAAATAAAGGCGAATGAGGTACATCTCCGAATACTTCCATTGCACAAACTCCCGCTTCCTGCTACTACATACATATACTCGCACTAGGTATTACATATAATAGTATTAGTGTCTTATTGCAAAAACCACTACCAGTAAGAGGACACTTTCGACGCTGCAATAAAGGAGAATTCGTTCTCAACTATGCATCCTCAGGCTACTTTTCATTTCTGTCAGATCATTCCTAGCGAAGAGAAGAAAAGCCCAGCATGTAATAAGATTCATGCATCTTCGGGTTTATTTTATAGATGCATATATTTGTATTGCCTGCTTACTACAAAATATTTATAATTTTGCATTGAGAAAATAAACTTTTCCCTTCTACTAAAATATTTTAGAAATCTTGATAGAGATTGGATGCTGTTCAAAAACTACATCACAAAATTTTTGCCTTCCATTTCATTTCACAAATGCCTAAAATAAAACACAAATCTAATTCGCGCCAGCGTGGCTGCCAAGGTTGCAGTGTTGAAACATAAGACAATAAAGAAGATTTTTTCAATTGGCATTAGGGTCGATAGTATTTATTTTTGTTCTGCAATCAATTTTTAATAAATATATCATTTTTCTTTTTGAATTAAAATAAAATGTTTGGATTTTTTTATATGTTTCGTCCTGGACTGAATTACCTGACTCTTCAGTAAGGTTATGTGAATCAGACCAGCCTTAGACAATTCCTTTTATAATTTATGCATTAACCGGTTTAATTGAACTAAATTAATTATAATGTGTATTTTTTCAAAAATTCTTATGTTTGTTTGTAAATTTTGTGGTTAATAATATAAGGTATTTCAACCGCAGATAGGGGTTGAAACTTAATAAATTTTATTTTTTAAACCATAAATTTTTAATAATACTATTCCGGACACGAATAGGGTCTTGATACTTGGGTCAATTAATAACGATATCTTTCGGAAAAGCAGCCAAGATATCATCTAAGTACATAACATAATCACGAAATCGCCTGAGTCACGATGACTCCTTAAAATTAACGTATCTGTGCCATATTTAATTCAATATAAAACTCTTTATAATTTTCAACGAAAGTAGTTGGCTTATAAACCCGGAAAGATCAATTCTTAACCAAGAGATAGATGGTTTGTTAAACAAACAGTTAAGCCTACAAGCCAAGAAGATGAATTTTTAAAGAAAAATGTTGCATTTTCAACCAATAAAGATAAACCTACAACCAATAACTTTTGAATCCCAACAAAATTAAATTTCAATCCAAAAAGCTCAATATTCAACAAAGCAGTTGCGATTTCAAACAAAAAGATGAGTTTTCAACAAAATAGCAGAATTTTTAACAACATTATTAAATTTAAAACAAAAAATAGTTGAATGTTTAACCACGTAGTTGAATTTTTAACAAAAATACAGGTTATTATCGAACAAAAAGATTAATTTACAAACAAATATTTTAAATTTTAACCTGAGAAGATGAATTTTCCACTAAATGACCGAATTTTTTAACAAGAAAGATTGAACTTCAACCAACAACAGTTAAGGCTGGTATATGAAGAGACAAAAGATAGGGTGAGAGGAGGGGAGGGAATTTATGACGGTTTCTGGATGGATAGGGGGTTGAGGCAATGGTGTCCACTTAGCCCAATGCTTTTTGCGATTTTAATTCCTGATATGGAAAATAAGCTAGCGGCTGGAGTTGTTAGAGGAGTTAGGGTAGGAGAGGTTAGGATATGGTCACTCGCATATGCAGATGACATAGTGCTGCTAGCAAAGAGCGAGGAGGCCTTAAAGGAGATAATGAAGAGTGTACAGGAAAGTAGGTGGAAAGGATAAGGCAGGTGAGTGGAAATGGAAGGAAAAGGCAGTGCAGAAGGTGAAAAGGTTTGTGTTCCT
>CAKNWW010347211.1:0-11301 GCA_932074435.1 Andricus kollari | reverse complement strand
AGAAAACCCAGTAGAAAAAGTCTGTGTCACACAAAGTGGATTTATGCTAGGAAGATCATGTACAGATCAAATATTTAGCGTAAGACAGAACACAGAAAAAAGCTTAAGAGTAGGAAAGACAGTGTTTTGTCCATTTGACTGGCATGAATCCTCTGCGCAAAATATGCAGGAAAACACTGATGGACAAATTCCGAAACGAGATATTCCTCAAATAATGTGGTATATGAGAGACAGTAGTTGACATATGGGAAAGAAATTAGTTAAAGTGGTTCGGACATGTTGAAGGAATAAAAGATGAACGACTGCCCAACAAGTGTATAAACGTAAAGTAAATGGCAGAATGCCCAGAGGTAGGCCGCAGAAAGAATGGCTAGAATCTGTGAATGAGACTTTAATCCGAAGAGATTTAGGAAGCCATAGAAGCACGAGAGCTTGCATGAGAAAATACATATACGTGAAGGAAGCTAGAGCAGTATGCCAAATGAGCCCAAGTGGGGAACCTCACATAACAATTTTGTGAGGATCTCCACGTGGGGTGATCGCTAGAGAGATTGATCAGCAACCTGGGTCGGAGCAGTGCTACGGAACAAACGTGTCATTCAGAAAAATAACACGAGAATTCTAGATCAATCTAAAATAACTAAAATAAAATAAAAACCTTACACCTATATAGCTATTTACCCTGTATCTCTATACCCATCATTCTGAATTCATAAATATCACCTGGAGTTCTTATAAAATTCATGGAATTATTTTTAATTCTATTAAATTCAAAAGAACCTAAGACCGATTCTTAAGTTTACTTTCACAATATTATGCATAAAGGGGAAGAAGAGGGATATTATTGATACATATATGTATCAATAATTTTATTATATCTATGACGTCGTGATGCCGTCCCAGACGAGGAATACCAAGCCTGGGTAGCTTTCGCCTCGTTCACCATTCCTCGGTTCCACCTCTTTTTTTTGGGCCCATTCTTCGGTTTGTCTCGTCACGTTCTTCCTCATCCCGTCTCATCTTTCCTCTTTATCGCCTCGGTTTTTCCGAGGAATGCGACAGATGTGCGCTAGTGGATCGCGCAGCTTGCGGGAGCGTTATTTTGCTAATCTGACGCGCTAATGCCAATTAGCGCGTCATTTATTTATTTATATTATCGCGTTAGTTATTTCGTCCTTATTAAAAATTTATTTTGCCAATTATAACAATGGAATGTATGAAAGAGGGAGGTAAAATGATTGGTATGTTCATAAGTCATTTGGTGTTTGAATAATTTAGCTCTAGTTTAATTTGTCATATTTCAAAGTAGAATTTTAAAATATTGTGGTGTCTAATTTCTAGGTTTGGTAAATGGAATATATTTGTCGGGACGTTTAAAAAATCGAAAGTGCGTACCTACTTGAATCATATTTTTTAAACATATTTTTCATATTTTTTAAATTTTATGAAATTTGAATTTATAATTCACCCCTACGAAATACAGGTATGTATGTTTGTATACTCATGTATGTATATTTGAGTATTCATTTACGTATATTTGTATATTCATGTATAAAAAATTTGATAATTCGGAAAAGCCTTAGCACTGAATAATTTTTAAACATTCAAAAATTGTTTTATGTTCAAAAGTTACTTCCAAAACATTGAAAAAATCAGATCATTAAGAAAGACGAGTTTATTTGAAAAATTCAGCGAGTCGTAATTTTTAATAATCCGATATTCTCACATTTTTCGTAAGTACATTTTAAGGGGTCATTTTACTATCTCACTTTTGAAAAATCGATTTTTCTTTTCATTTTTCGACAGTTTATATATTTAGAAATATCATATCAAAATTTCACGGATGCACATCCGCGAATTTATACGGAGCAGGGAACGCTGGTTAAGTATAAGTAATTTTCTCTTAAAATGTTTATATTCCGAAAACTTTAAACGCGTTTTTCTCGAAGCAATGTTTTTGCGGTATGCGCACACGATTTCTCAAAAAGTTTTCAAACGATATCTAAAGAGTGACGAAGCGGTGCTTTAAACTTTTAATTTTCTCATAGTTAAATTAACAAAAAAAGAGCAAAAAACACGATTTTTTGACACTTTTTGTTTGAACTGCCGCCTTTTTGTAATATTGCAAGATGCAAAAAATCCGCTTGTCGGCATGTCACATCTGAGGCATGTCACATCTGCGACAAGTCTCATCTGCGGCATGTCACAACTGCGGCATCTCTACCTAACGGGTTCTCTCCCGCGCGGCATTTCTCACAGTGAAATTGACATTTTTGCGGCATCTCTCACTAGTGGCAAGACTCCCAGTGGCATCTCTCCCCTCCAACAAAATCTCAAGTCCAAATAAAAATGGCAAAACTGCGGCGAGTCTCCAAGCACTTATTGTCTCTCCGGCGGCATCTCTCACCCGGCAACAATTTTTAAGTCCATGTTAAACTGACAAAACTGCAGCAAGCCTCACTGGACTAATTGTCACATCTGCGGCACGTCTACCATGATGGATTGTCATATCTGCGGCATCTCTCACCAGCGGCAAGTCTCCCAAGCGGCATCTATCACCCAAGAAAATTGTCTGAGTAGTTCTAAGAATGGCAAAACTGCCGCAAGTCTCTCCAGCAGAATCTATCACCCAAGAAAATTTTCTGAACAATTCTGAGAATGGTAAAACTGCGGCAAGTCTCTACAGCGGCATCTATCACCCAAGAAAATTGTCTGAGTAGTTTTAGAAATGTCAAAACTGCGGCAAGTCTCTCCAGCGGCATCTATCACCGAAGAAATATTTCTGAGTAATTCTAAAAATGGCAAAACTGCTACAAGTCTCTCCAGCGGCATCGATCACCCAAGAAAATGTTCTGAGTAGTTGCAAAGATGGCAAAACTGCGGCATCTCTCGCCCAAGAAAATTTTCTAGGCAGTTGTGCAGATGGTAAGACTGCGGCAAGTCTCCCCGGCTGCATCTATCGCCCCAAAATATTTTCGAAGTAGTTGCAAAAATGGCAAAACAGCGGCAAGACTTCCCAGTGTCATCTATCACCCAAGAAAATTTTCTGAAGAGTTCTAACGATGGCAAAACAGCGGCAAGTCTCTCCAGGCGCAGTTTTGCCATCTTTAGAACTACTTAGAACATTTTTTGGGCGATGAATGCCGCTGGAGAGATTTGCCGCCGTTTTGCCATTCTTAGAGATACTCAGACAATTTTCTTGGGTGACATATGCCGCTGTTGAGACTTGCGGAAGTTTTAGCATTTTTAGAATTACTCAGGAAAATTGTCTTGGGTGATAGATGCCGCTGAAGAGACTTGCCGCAGTTTTGCCATCTTCACAGCTGCTTAGAAAATTTTCTTGGGCGATAGATGCCGCGGGAGAGACTTGCCGCAGTTTTGCCATCTTTGCAACTACTCAGAAAATTTTCTTGGGTGATAGATGCCGCTGGAGAGACTTGCCGCAGTTTTGCCATCTTTTCAACTGCATAGAAAATTTTCTTCGGTGATAGATGTCGCTGTAGCGACTTGCCGCAGTTTTGCCATCTTTGGAACTGCTCAGAAACTTTTCTTGGGTGATAGATGCCGCTAGGGAGACTTACCGCTGGTGAGAGATTCCAAAAGATTTCATAGAAATTTGAAATTTACTCATAGATTTTGCGTATATTGCATATATACGTATATATGCATACATTTAGTTATTTGCATATATTGTGGAAATCAAAATAATTTCCAAATATTTCAAGGATTTCACAAACATTTAAAATATTTTAATATGTGTTAAATTCTGTAAACTACAAATTACTTGAAACGCCACCTACCTTTTTACATTTCTGTTTCATATATTCTGTTGTTCTAATTGAAAAAATAAATTATTACATTAGAAAAATGTTGGAAAGCGATGTTATTTGTCTGAGTGATATAAATTTAAATATAATGTTGGAACCTTTATTCCAATTCACCGACGTTTCGAAAATGAATAGCTTTCCTCATCAGGATAATTAAAAAGAGAAGTATATAAACATGCTCAACAGTAGAAAAATAATTCCAAATTCTCCTTTTCCCATGTTCTATAACAAATTTGAGAAAAACTGATATAACTTTTTTTTTTAATCATTAAAATAAGTGTAAAAAAGGGAAAAAGTGAGGTTAAGAAATCGAATTGGCATATTTAACTTTAGGTTATCTTCCTTTCAAGTTACATTTTTGTTTTTATTTTCAACTTGAAGTTGATGTTTATATTTCAATAGTATGTTCAAGTTGTAATTAGCAATAATAGTTTCATGACAAAAATTGTGAAAAAAACGGAAACTCTATGTTTCAAACGAGAAAAAGACAAACATTAACAAAGACAGAAATAGTAATGCCGTATTATCAATTTATATAAAAGGTACTAAAATTTCTGTAAAATTCTAATAACTAAAAAATTAAACAAAAAAAATTGCAAATTATTAAAATCATTAAAATTGGAAATGTTACATACTGCTATTGATAATTAATTGAATGTAAGTAAACATTACAATAATATAAAGAATGAAGTGAAAACCTCATCAATTTGAAGAAAATTAATAATTCAGAAGATCAAATGTTAGCAACACAAGTTATCTGTTGTAAATTTGAAAAATATGGAAATTTGGTTAAATTTTTGTTACATTTTTTTTGTAAATTAAATGTTAGATAAGAATATAAAAACAACGCAGTTAAAACGGTTAAAAATTTAAACTTAAAATATTAATTTTATATTCTTTTTATTTAATTAGTTACAAAATTCAAATTTTATTCATTTTTTTAATTAAGGAATCCAAGGTTATATTATATATTGGACCATAATTATTGAGATCCGAAATTATATTTAAGCAATTATTAACGTTTTTCTTAATAAAGAACATTTCTGCTATTAATCTTTTAAATTCATCAGGTTCGTGATGTAAAACTGTAACATTTTCTCAATCAATTAAATGTCCAGTTTCAACCTGGTATTTAGCTATGACTTTATGTTTTTTTGGATTTTGTCTAAAATTATCATGATGTTCTTTAATTCTAGTAGAAAGTAATCTACGGGTTTGACCAATATAATATTTGTCACAATTCAGACATTGAATTTGATATACTACATCAGTCAGTTGCAAATTATATAATAAGTATTTACCTAATTTTATAAATTTATCAAGTTCTGAATCAATTCTAAAATTCTTTGTGATATTTAAATCATTTAAAATCCTTTTAATTTCAAAAGATAACTTTCCATGATAAGAAATAGGCATTGTTGGTTTAAAAATTAAATTCCCCTGTATATTTATATTATTTTGGTTAGATAAAGAATCTTTCATTGTTTTAATTTTATTATGAATATGTGTTTGAATAAGTTCTGTTGGATAATTATTTAAATGAAGAGTTTTTTTTGACAAATTCAATATTTGAATTGTGAAATGATTCACGTGATAATTTAAGCGCTGTATCGATAAGATTTTTAACTATAGAAATTTTGTGTTATATTGGATGGTTAGAGAAAAATTTAAACATCTACCAGAATAAATATCTTTACGATACGATTCTGTAATAATATTACTGAGTCAGCTTTTATAACTGTAACATTCAGAAAGGGAATAGAATTATTGCTTTCAATTTTATGTGTAAATTTAAGTCTAGGGTGATAAGAATTAAATATATTTATAACGTAAAGTAGTTTATCTTTCGGTAAAATAATAAAAGTATCATCTACATATCCAAAATATGGGTGTAAAGAAAAATCTAAATTTTGTATAACATTGGATTCTAAATCTTGCATAATTGAATCAGCTAGGACTAGAGAAATGGGAGCACCCATAGGTGTTCCAAATATTTGCCTATAATAAATGTTATTAAATTTAAATACTGTTTTTTCCATTAAGAATTTTATTCCTTTTTCAAATTTATCAAGAGATAAATCTGTGTAGTTTTTTATATTAATCCATCTACTTAAAATACACTGTAAAAAAAGTTGGTGTAAATTTACATCCTGCGACGATGGAAATAATTTGATCGGTGTGGCACATAGTAAATAAGCAGAATTCCGTAAAAATACATACTTTTGTTCTCAACCTGCGTCCGCCATAAAGAAATACATGCAGGACGTTTTCCCGTCGTCGACCGTGAAATTAGGTACGGGTCGGAAATCTCCGAAATTTCGTTGAATTTTGTCTTCAGCTTTTATAATCGAAAAAATATTTAGAAATTTGGTTCCCCAAAAACTTTTCGGTGATTCAAATTTCAATATCTTTTTCATCTTTGACTTATGATTATCAAATTTCCCTGACTTTTCACTGATTTGCAGTTTTTCTTTAACCTACAGCCACCTTGCTACTATTCACAACTTTTCACACACAAATTTAAAAATTCATTTTTATCGAGTGAAAGAACAAATTATTTTCACATATTCAACGCGACACAACCAAAGATTATCTTTGACATAACGTGCAAAACAACGTCATACTTCAGAGTCCCGAATGGTCAAAATTTACGTCCTGCACATAATTCTGCGGCGTTCGTCAGGTTGGACTTACTCCCTCGCGACAGAAAATCACACATAGTCAAAATTTACATATACTTTCGTAGACTTAAAGCCCCAAGTAAAATTATCATCTTACGTAAACTTACTATGTACCACGCCGATCGAATAATTTCCATCATCGGACGTAGTAATTTTACAGTCGACTGCAAATGGAACAACCCTCGTTCTATTTTTACATTGTGACCTGAAGTTAAATCACACTAGATTGCAAATAAATACTGTAGTATCGTAAATTAATCAGGTTATGCATTGTCATTTGAAAATACACTGCACGTATAATTACTAGCTGATTATAAATATCACCAAAGCTTTTTTTACAGTGTACTATTAATTACTAAATCAATTGGAACGTTAGTAATTAAAGACTTGAGATTTTGATACAATTAGAGCCTTTTTAAGAATGTTACTAAAAATATTAGCCATTTTATATGTCTGTGAATTTATCAATGAAACTACGGGTCAAAGTGGACAATTCTCTTTTTAATTATCCTGACAAGGAAAACTATTCGTTTTCGAAACGTCGATCAATTGAAATAAAGGATCCAACAAATTCATTCTTTTTAGTCTTAAGTATTTCATTTTTACCATCTCTAACATTATATTCATCAAATAAATTAATAATAAGAACAAAGCAAAATACTAATAGAGTGACGTTGAATCTTCGAAAAAATGGTAACATAGTCCTGTTCGATATGAAATTATTTAGTAATGGACAAACAAGTATAATATGTAATCAAATTTCGCCTTTACCTATTCATTAAAGAACGCGAATTAGCATTAGAGCGTCAGAGTGGTGAAAGAACGCTCCTGCGAGCTGTCCGCTCTGCTAGGACATATCTGCCGCATTCCTCGAAAAAATCGAGGCGATAACGAGGAAGGATGAGACGGGATGAAGAAGAATGTGACGAGGCAAAACGAGGCGTAGAATACCGAGACAGCAGGTATGTCTCGTCTCGTCCCGTCTTGTTCCTCGGGATTTCTCGCTCAGCGGCAACACTACTATGACGTCATAATTTTTGACGACATAAATATAAAAATGGCCATTTTATGAATATAAGCTCGAAATGGGGACTTTATGTTCGCTCCACAGGCCTGAGAAACGGCCGTATTCATGCATGTATTATATAAAATATAATAAAAATTATAGATATATTATATTGGTATATTCACCAATAGAATAAAAGATGACCGCCAGAGTGACGACGAAAGTATAGACCATCCTCATTTTCGCAATGTAGAGGAAAAACTGATTAATGCTTCAGTGAATAAGTGGGTCAACAAATGTAATTATAGAATATTCTATTGTATCATCAGAGTACAAATATATACGTAAGTAGTCGCTATCTCACATATATGTGAGATGACAACGTTATTAGTTTCAAGATTGTCCTTCTAAGATATAATTATCAAATTTCCATCTCAAATGAAAGGCATTGGTACTAATTGGTTATAAACTATGTATGGAACAAAAGAATTGTTAAACATGAAAGTTCTTTGAATCATTTAAAACTATAAAGCAAAGTCAATGTGAATTAAAGAAGAAAAAATCACCTGATAAAATACGTGTGGATTATTTTGTTCTCTCCAAATAAAATCAAACATTCCAACCGCCTTGAACACATAAGATTTAAAAAGATGCGTACCTTAGTTTACTTTTAAAATACAACCACTATAGACTTCATTTTAGTCAAAATCATGTTCAAACATAAAAGATTGATTTTTTTAAATAAAAATGCGCTCAGTATGTAAACATATTGAAAAAGAAAATCTTTGAGAAAAGGTACCTGGCTAGGATCGTGTGACTTTTTGGACTTATTTGAAAAAAATTGACTTCTTGAAGGTTAAAGTTGAAATATTTAGTCAAAAATTAATTTTATCAATTGAAGATCCACGCTTTAAAATTTCAGTTCATCTGTTGAACTGATACCCTAATATTCGTTATGAAAAGTTGTTTTTTAGATCGATTTCGTTGAGACAAGAAACTACCGATTAATGAGCGACATATAGTGAAAGAGATTCGAAACAACTGGAATTTTCCACATCATTTCTGGAACATGAAGCAAGTGATAATACTTTTCTAAATAATGGCATTCGTAAATTTTGTACATAATTAATTCTAGAAAACTATATCTTTTCATGATTTACTGAACAAAACATTTGGTTTAAACAAGAATAATTGTTTCAGCAATTTTAAATCTGATTAATATTTCGAAGATGTTATAACCATTAATAGATTATAACGTCCGAGTCTTTAAATTTGTAATTAATATAAATTTCGATATTAAAACGATTACTTTGGACAAATAAATTTTGAAGAAAAAGAAAAAAATCTGCCTCAGCCCGGATTTGAACCGAATTAATCGTTTCAATATCAAAATGTATATTAATTAAAAATGCAGAAATTCGGACGTCAATACCTATTAATGATAATAACTTCTTCCAAATATTAATTAGATTAAACCTACATTGATAAAAAATAGTACATCTGCGTTCCTGCTTCAAATCCGGGCTGAGGCAGATTTTTCACTTGTTCTTCAAAATTTATTTGTCCGAAGTAATCGTTTTAATATCGAAATTTACGTTAATTAAACATTTTTCATCTGGTAACAAATACTTGAAAACTTCTAACCTAATGAATAAAAAATATGAATGCCTACACGGAAAAAAGTAGTTGTTGAAATTTTAAATGACTGAGTCAACCACTCTAGGATAGGGCCAAACGTATGTCATAAATTGAAAGTATCGTCATTAGAAACTTTGAGTGATGCATGTTTAAAAAGTAGCAAGAATCGTAGAAAGTACAAAAGACTTTCAATGAAAATGTGAAGACCAGAGGAATAGAGTTCTTGAAACAGACATACGCACTAATGCTTCGAAGCCAGTCAATGAAACTTTCGATGACTCCTAACGAGTTTTTAGAAGACGCAGTTTTGCCAAATATAAAAAAATTATTTCGACGTTTTATTTCATGATGTTATTTTTACACAGTTCGAACACTGTACACACACACCTATATTTGATCCTATGAAGAATCGAAAGAAATTCTGCGGCGGGATTCGAACTACTTAACACCTATGTCTAACGCAGCGAATGAAAGTTACTTCTAACAACTAAACCTCACGGCTAACCTAACAGATGGAATATTTTGCACAAATCCCAGCAAAGAGCCGAAGCACGGCACTGCAGGGCGGTGTGAAAAATGCCAGGCCCCCGTTTCAACGCATGACAATTAATTTTCATGAAATAAAATCCCTTTTTTTGTTGAATGCTTTAAACTTTTATTAACACTTGCAATTTGAAATTAGACAATTTTGAACGTAATTATTGAATGCTATTATTCTATGTATATTATGTATATATTATGTATATATTGTATGTATATATTATTACATGGTATATTATTCAATGTTATTATTATTTAACTGCGCGTAAATTTGTCCATTGCCGGTTACTGCGACTTTATTCAGACTTACATACACCACTTCACATATATGAACGTCACTACGTGTTCACACAAGCGTCCAATGTGGCTGGGACTGTGTATATATAGATAACGTCGACGGCAGTCAACGAAATCTTCGACCGTCATCTATCTGTCCGTCATTTTTTTCTCCCCTTTTCCTTCAAGCACCATAATTTTTGTTTTATTAACGTTAATTTTGAGACCCACGTTCTTCATGCTAGTATTCAGCTTGTTTATCATTTTTTGTAAGTCTTTCTATTGACTCTGTCATAACAACCTTATCATCTGCGTAAACTAACCCACGTACCCTCACTGTCTCGAGAACCACACCTTAATCGTCGAAGAGGGCCATTTTAGACACTTGTCCATAAATATAATAAATAGCCATAAGAACATAATACATCCTTATCCAAAAACTTGAATAGTATCGAACCAGTGACTCATTTTCTCGTTAACCCTTATACTCGCTTTGCTACCTGCATATGTTGTTTTTATTGCTTGTAGGAGCCGTCCATTGACTTCGTACTCTTTCAGGACTTCCTAAAGATTACTTCTATCCGCTCTATCAAATTCTTTTTCCAGGTCAACAAATGCACAGAAAACTTTTTTTGGGTGGACCCCCCTTGAAAACGCGCCATTGCATGCACGTGAAGCAGGCGTAATGTGACCGCTTCCAGCCCAGTAACGTTCGCACATGCGCACTCCGCCGCCGAGACAACACGAAACTTTACGCCCGCTACATATACACTGCAGCCCGCCAGTGAGTATTTGGAGGAAATGATCTTAATCTTAAAGAAAATTGTATCGCTAGACCCGACAGTCTCCCTTCTATGAAGTACGCTATTTCTTCCTTTGACCTATAATCTAAAATTGTCAAGTATACCAAAAATCCTCTACCTGCTTCACATGCTTGTTTCACTGTAAAAACTATGGTTCCATTTTAATTGAGCGTCACTTTTTTAGCATCCTGTTATAATACCAAATCGTCTTGTTTTGATGCCATCGTTCATACTATTTTACTTTGCTATCTTCAGATTGAAAAGTGGTATGTACTAGCGAACTTAAATAATGTACCGGGAGTATTGTTTTAATTGCTCGCAACTTCATGCTTATGAGAATTCTTCATTGTTTAAATTTTCTTCTATTTTTGAAACGTGATAGAAAAAGTAGAAAAGGGGAAAAAGGTTGCATATTTTTAAAGAGAGGAAACTGGTGAATAAATTTGTTAATTATTTATTACTAATAAATACAATGAATATTATTTATTAATTTGAATATAAGACAAGGATTAAATTGAAAATGATGCATA
>CAKNWW010347196.1:1443-16084 GCA_932074435.1 Andricus kollari | reverse complement strand
GGCTTTACACCGACGAGCGGAAGGTTAGTTTCACGCGCGTAGAACGGTTGGAGGGAGAGAAACTTTCGCCTCGGAAGGCGCTTGAAAGAAGGGTTGCCAACTTATAATATTTAGATATTCCAGCTGATCGTAACTGTCGTCAACGTAGGTCATCAAAGGCAATGATTCACAGTTACCGGCAGTTTCGATCACCTGGAATATCTGAATATTATCAGTTGGCAACCCTTCTTACACGCGCTTTCCGAGGCGAAAGTTTCTCTCCCCCCAACCGTTATGCGCGCGTGAAACTAACCTTCCGCTCGTCGGTGTAAAGCCGACCTATATCAGTTTTGTAACGAAGCGTCTATTATTGGAGAGGGAAAGAGCTGTAGATTATTTCGTGGTACGATTTTGATTTTCCAGTGGTTTAGCCAAGTCCTTTCATCATAGTCTTTTATTTATCTCCTTGGATGAACCACGCTATATTTACCTTCTATTTTATAAAAATGTGTGATCTGTAATTATATTATTTTGGAGTGCCGGAGTCTGTTTCGCTTATCCCTTTGATTCCGCTCGCATGTGTATCCCTCAATGATTCATTTTTCTGCATTCGGACCCATCCCCCTTAAATTAATGTGTATTTTTGAGATCTGTTATAATGTGACCCCTTTCGCGACCCAAGCACTCGACCTGTTTTTTCGTAACTTTTTCCTGGCATTTAAAGTTGTGATTCCCTTTTTCTGCTGTACATTTTGACCAACTTTCTTCTGAGCTTTCTGGATCTGACGTAACTCTCCATCCCCCTTTATTTTGCTTTCTTGATTTTGATGATATACTTTGACCTCTTTTTAAGTGTACGAATAATACTTCCCGACCAAATTAATACAGGAATTCCCTTTTCATTTTAAGTGACAAAACGCTTAAATTTAAGAAATGTATCATGTACATTATTGGCCCCTTCTTCACCCCTTTTAATTCTGTAGCATTTATCTGTGGAGTATTTATTAATTTTCCATGAATTATGTCCTTGCTATTGTCATTACCCACTCTAATCATTTAATGCCCTTTAAAATGGCTCCCTTTTTCGACCTTATTCCTGACCTGTTTTCTCTCGTACTCTACCGTCCTTGATATAGTTCTATACCACACTATGTTTAAATCTCAGTGTTATACTTTATATTTATTTGAACCTCCCCCTTTACTTTAAGGACTGAACTAGCCATTACGTTTTTGGATCTCTCTAGATTTTTCTCGGATAATATCTTTTATCATCTGTCGCTCTATTACCATTTCTTATCGTTATAGTTTTGGTTCCGAGCTATTCAGAGATTTATTTAGGATTGCCTTCAGAAAGGCCGGACGTAGGGGCTCGCTTCTATCAAAAAATAAAAATGGTCTCGTAAATTTTGCCAGATTCTCAAAATAACTAAAATTATCGTTACACTTGTTATTTTATAGAATATATATAAAATATTATTTAATAATGGAATTAAATGGGATTTCATGGTGAGTGTACGTCGGATTTAAAACGTGATAAACTTCTCGTCTAAATCTAATAATGATTTGTTTATTTATGATTATTTTTTTTTTTTTAATTTTCTGGTTTGAGCTGGTTTCAGGCTTTTGGCGTGGTTTAAGCTTTTTTAAGCTGGAACTCCTGGCCCTGGGGGCCCCAAGTCTGGTTCTAGCTTGCATTCTTAGTGTTTAGCTCGAGTCCGAGTATAAATAACGACGCTGTTTAAACACACCCGAACTGACCCGAACCTCAAGACCATTTTCGGAGCGACAAGCAAGTGTCAATCAGTGTCACGTTTTTAGAATTTTTGATTTACGCATATTTTTATGATCAGTTTAAACTACGTGCATATATTTTGAAAATGGTGGATTTTGGTTTCAGTTTGCCATTTCGATTTTCAACGTCAAGATGCTTCCGTACTTGACACTCGGAGATCAGAGTCTTTTCAACGTGAAAATTTTTTTACTTCTTATTCATATCACCCGAAAATGTATTGGAATGGACAAACAAAAAATATGGTTTTGAAAAACAAATCATATTTAGAGGTGGTGCAACCCCCATGAAGTTTAACACGTATTTCCAATAAGAAAACAATACGTTTTTTGTAAATTTTATTCAGAATCGTCAGTATTAGCTAAATCAAGTTGAAACTCAAGTTTTCTCTTTACAATTAGCAGTAGAAAACGAATAAAATATTATTCTTGAAATATCACCCTCATAAGTTTTCTTTTATAGGCTCACAAAAAAAAACCCATAAGTGAAAAAATGGGTTTTGCGAGTTTTTGGCGCTAATTATGATTTTTTTGCTATTTTTTTAAAGCAGATTGTTTTCAATACATGAAATACTACTTTATACTAATAATAAGATGTTTAAATAATTTTTCATTGTTTTTAGGAATTTTCTCTTAGAATAGAGATAGAAAGACGCGTTTTCTTCAAAAATTTTCGACGTTTTGTCCGATTTTTAATTAGAGTCAGGTAATAGTTAATGACCTTTAACAAACATAATTGTTTAAACAATTTTTTATTATTGTTGATAATACTGTCTTTGAATTATGCTAGAAATTGCTGCGGTTTTCTTCTGCATTTTTTAGCATTTTGTCAACTTTGCACTTATGAGGTCATAATTAATACAATTTCACAAAAATATTAGTTTAAACAATTTATTATTATTGATAACTATATTCTGTTAGATAAGTGCTAGAAAATTGAGATTTTTTGTTAATTTTTGAAACTTTTTCTCAACTTTTTACTTAGTGAGTTAATAATTAATGTTATTGCTATCATTGACCATTACCACCAATGAAAAATATCTTTTAATACTTCTTTTAGTTAATAAAATATTTTCCAGCATATACAGAGCCTTCCGAACGGTATAGGTCAAAGTTTCATCTACATAATACGTGAACTACGTTGATATGATTATTTGCATAATTTAGACAATCCTACACTTGAAATCACTCATTGGTAGATCGTAAAAATGCGTTATGCGTCGTATATATAACTGTAATCTTTAAACAGTACTTACGATAGTAACAATTTTCTTTTGCATTTCACACATAACTTCACTGAATACAATATTATCCAAGTACCACTGTAACCTTCGTTTCACTAGAATTTGTACATAGTTATATGTCCTAGTACATGTATCACTTGTTCCTCAGAGGGCTCTTCAGCCGTAGGGACTAATTAATTAAATTATTACTATTATTATTGTCTAAACTGGTATATTTTTGTGGCGATCACTCCTAATATTGAGAATTAGCGCATTTTAGTATATACTATATTTACATAATATTTTACGGTTATTTTGAAGCTATTTTCAGTACTGAAAATAAATGCCCAAAAAGACCGCGTTACCAAACGATAGCTGCAAAGTTGGATGCATTTTTTTATATTTCTAACTTCTTCAATTTTATAAATATAATAAAGTTTATTTTAGATGTTGGGAATGTTTCTTGGAAATGTGTTTTTTGTTTTGATAAAACTTGAAGACCCATACATTTTTCATCTGCTTATAAAATAGGAATGAAAAGCCGTAAATTGCACAATACATGTCATGTAAATATGTATATTTATCATTATCACATACTTTCTTCTTTTTTCCAGGCCATTACCAATGCGGCACTCATATGCATAATTACCGAATTGGGTTAATTTTGGATGAGATCCGATTTGATTGTAAAGTATAGAAGGACAACCTCAAAGTGGCATGTAGTAAAATCTATTTGAGGGAACGAATTTGACAAGAAATCGGTCAGGAATTGCGACATAAGTCCGTGCAGATGTACCGGATTAACAGAGCTGCAGAAGAAATGGAGTCCGGAGATGATGAACCTGCCGATTTTTACAGTCGAGAAGTGATGGCGAGGGTCAGATCCGATCAACTAGCTGCAGAGCACATTGACACATTTCCATTACGAGCCATCGAAGAGATGAAACGAATCACAATGCCTAATACAGTCCACTTTATTGGAACCGATCCTCCTTTTATAATATACTAGACTAATTTTCAGCGCGAATTGTTCAACAACTATGTTGACAGGCAACCGGCCTGTATTGCAGCCGATGCATCTGATTGTATGCTTAAACCCATAATTCTTTCATATGGAGGTGAATCAGGACATCTATTCCTATATTTAACGGTTGCCAGTGATGAAAAGGACACTTCTCAGTGTATCAAATGATCACTGCAAGCCATAATGCCAATAAGGTATTTTTTTAGTTCTCAGAGTGAGGTTAAACTTTAAAAGCATTCCCAAAGCAATTTGTCAGTGATGCCGGAAAAGCGATACTGATTGGAGCAGTTAGAGCATTCGCAGGTTATTTGACGATAGAAGAGTATGTGAGGGTATGTGAGGCACCAGCATTGCCTCGTATTTATATGAGAATCGATGTCGCGCATTTCATCAAAACTCGCGCAGACATACTCAACACAATAAGATCAGAAACTGTAAGAGTTTTTTTTATAAAGCAGCGATTGGATTATTAATAAAGGTACAGGAACCTGAAACTGCAGAGAACATATTAAAACCGATTCTGCTCTCACCGAGGTGTCCTAAAGACGGAAATTGAGAAGGAAATAGACAAACACAGTGTCAAAAGATGAGAGAAGAGTTAATAGCTATGCTTCATCCTGATGAACCAGAGGAAGAACCCGAAGAAGTTGCGGAATATACCAAACTGGCTGATTTAAAAGATAACGAAAGTATCTTTGAAGCAGAACCATCAAATTCTACAAGCAACCGGCTGCAATGTGCTCAAGAAATAGATCAGGAAGTTTAACGCATAACTGAAATAGAAAGCAGCTCTCATATTAGCGCGTATGAATTTCCTGATCTTGCACATAAATTATTAAAGGATATGCGATACTTTACTCTGTGGTCTTGCATCCATAGAGACAGGCTTGAATATGCACGTATCCCTGTATCCAGTGCTGTTTGCGAAACTGAATTTAAAAAAAAAAGGTTTATTGGACGGAGAAAGCCTTCCGATACGATTGGATGATTTCTTGAAATTACGCGTTGAGAAATATATCACAGGACACATGCATATTGTTGGTTCTCGTCAGAAGAGAATTGCTACCAGAGACATCCATTTCTGTTGATGAAAAAGAATCTTTTCACAACGCTAGAGCAGTGGAAGAATTGTTTCTTTCAGTTTCTCAATCTCTTGAAGCATCAATGGAAATAACGGGAACTGACAGCCGACCACTAGATGTTGCGGACGAAGTAATTTTCCCAAAAGAGATCCCTTTGAAGAACGACTGGTCACCTAATGAATCGAATGAATTAAATACATGTAGCTTATGTAAAATGATTGTTTTAATTGATGGTATATTGAACGTATCCCTGTACAGCGATTACGAACAACTTTGTCCAAAATGCAAAACAGAGAATAGTGCGCGAGCTGTTTTGGCAACGAGGGAAGAAGAAAACTGGAGAAAGCTTGTCCAAGGAACAAAAAGGAAAGCAAAGAAAAAAAATTGGAAGAATCTGCAATGCCTGGATGCAAATCAGGAAAAATGTCACGTTACATTGACACCCTTCGACGCCCTTTTACAAGAAAAATTATATAAAGTTCTTCTTTTGAAAAATGCATCCTGCGGTAAACGTCAGGTAAGAATAGTTTTTTGAGTGGAAGGGGGCTTTTCTTATATTGGGATTTATGTTCTTTTTTGGTTAATATTTTTATTAAAAATACAATACAATTACCTAGTATGCATTAACAGTAGTGATTGAAATTGCCAATATTATTAACATAATTATTTTTGTTCTTACAGTGTGTGAAGTTTGGTAAAGACCAATACTCATTGCTTCATACCTGCACCTTTGACAGCATCGTACAAATATTGCTCGTCGTAGCATACGATTATCCAACAATCCTTCAAACGCTGAGAAATTTATCTGAAATCCTGACTATGAATCTTCGTAACATACATTATGGACAAAGGGCTAAACGCTCACTGCGACACTGGGTTGTCGAGCACTTCAGTGAACCATCACACTGCCTTCTGTCCCAGGAATAAAGATTAGTATATTTAAAGTGACTTGCAACAATCTTCCAGTAAAGCGGACGTGAAAAATGATAAGCTGGTATATTGTTCAGAATTCGTCAGAATGACTTTCAGGCACTGTTATAGGTCCTTCAAGAAAACCCTATAAGTGACAAACTTAAATTTTGCTTAATATTGCAGCTTATCAACGTTTTTCGAAAGTTTTTATGATAAATAATCAGGTAATGTATGTCGCGAAATGAACGTGTTTTCGAGACGTTCTGAGTTCTACATTTAATTCTAACCAGGCATAATCTGCTTGCATAATTTTACAATTATTTACATAATACGTGTTCAAAAAATTGTATATTGTTTAAATATAATATAATATAAATATAATTTGTCAAATAATGTAAACAAAACATTTTAGTGTTATCATTGATGAAAGTACTAATACTGTCTAGAAAAAACGTTTATTCCGCGATTTAGCTGAAAAAATGTTTAGACAAATTAAAATTATTCTGAAAATTTCAAAATAGTAAACAACTAACTAGGTAATCCTACGCTACCAGTTAGGAATTATTTATGAAGAGAAAAACTTTCAAAAAGGGTTAATGAACCGAAATATCATCTAAAATTCAAATTTGTCATTTGCAATGTTTCTCGCTTTTTTATTATAGTTGTATACTTACTTCTTTCTATAACAGTGTTCATTATTTTCCCAAATATTGTTAAGATATTTGTTTTAAGGCTATACATTAGCGAAATACAGAACATTTTGTTTGGCTTTCCCGAAGATGGAATCATCAAACTTCTTTTATTTAAGTTCGTTTATAATTTTAAACAGGACGAACATCATTGCCTATAAATTAAAAACTCACGGAATCTTCCCGAAGGTGTTGAAAATTAAATCAATTTTGTTTTTTAAAACAGAAGAGCACGAAGTATTAATATCCTAACTCTGACTATTATTCGAATTGTGTGCGTGCCTTTTTGAAGTGGATGATTGAAAAATTTTGGTCTCATTTTTATATCGTATATGTTTCGTTATGTATCAAAAATAGCTTTTTTCTTGGTCATCATTTTACAATTCATTATCTTACTAGTAGATGGAATATAAGAGCACGAGAAAACAGCACTTTTTATGGACTTCGACATTATGGTTTCTTTCCAATATTCTCTAAGGGCTTATTGACGTGGATCTTTGTTCCTGATGAGGAGAGCATTTGTCTCTCGAAACGTTGGAGTATTAAAGGATCTTCTTAACATCAACAAGGTCTTCTTTTTTATTTGGTCTGAAGTATGTTAATTTTCTACCTTACTTTATTTTTAATTGAGTAACGTAATTTATTTATATAAGATAAATCTTCGATATTTTATTGGCGAGCACCTGGCTTTAAGTCAATTTTTGAATATCCTTTTCTGTGTTTATTTTCATAAATAATTCAAAAGAATTTACTGCAAACTATCTCGTAAAGCCAGGAATTAATCTCGATCACTTCCAAGAGATAAGAAGGCAACGTGTAGTATTCAATTTTAAAAGTCAATCTCTTTTGGAAAAATCATCATCCACACTTTCCTTACGAGCCCTAGGTGAAACTCGTTCCACCAGAGTAACGAAAAATTAATATGGATTTGGTATTGATTGGTTCATTATTAAAACGCAAAGAAAAGAAAAAAAAGAATTAAATTGTATTTTAATCCAAACATCGTTAAGTCTTAGGCCTACGCATACACAAATCTAACACAAAACTACAGACCGAAAGTCGACTTATTACACTCAACTATGCGCTTTTGAAGGCGACTCGAAGTCGACTACGTTCGTTCGACTTTTCGACTTCTTCCGACGACTTTTGCTTAACCAATTGCGTTTAAGGCTGCTTCTGGCCGAGCCAGCGGGCTTCTCTCAAACGCATAAACGTATTACATACGTTTATAGTATTATTACTTTTATTTTCGAGAATTCGAGTTCTTTTACTGCCCAAAAGCACTTGGAATTATCGAGTTTTCCCTGCATATTTAAATCAAAACCCTTTTTTTGTTCAGAATACTAATACGTACCTGTGAATAAAATATATTGCAAAATAAGTGGATTCTGCTGCAACACTATTGAACAAGAAAAGAATTGTGATTTATACATACCAATTATTTAAAAGTATTCCTCGTAAAAAAATTATTGTTGACCCTAAGAAGGGCCGATATAAATTAAACGAGAAATTGGATTGTGAATTCAGTCTGAAAAAAAAGATTCTGAAATGTCCTCAGATGTAGTAGGTGATCTCATCAAATTTGAGTACTTTATTTTAAATTCAAGACGTTCACTGTTTTGCGTTATCCTGCACCGACTTATCATTGGTCGCTGTTATCTGAGTGGGACCTGACTTACTGGTACTGGCCATTGATGATGAAGTAGGGGCTTTCTTCGGCTAATTAGCTCACTGAGTTGCTATGGCTATATTAATTTAAAGTTAGTTGAAGTAATGTTAAGCAAGTTAAGTTTAATGTAAGTTATTGAAAGTAAATTAAATTATGTTCTGGCGAAACAGTATATTTTTGAAATCGATTAATCGACTTTGAATGTCGACGCGTAAGAAGTCGATGGAAAAGTCGACAGTCGACTTTTCACCGCGATTTATCAACCCTACTCTAGGAGACTCGAGAGGCGAGTGAAGAAACGAATGGGACAGACCTGTCCGCCGGTCTACTGCTTCTCGGTGCAGGCCGAGCGCGCCGTGCCGTGATTGGCTGGGAGTCCCCACTCTATGTTATAAGAACGGATCTTCGTTTCCTTGCTTTGTGCGGATCTTCGCCGCGCGCGATGGCTACTACAGTATACTGGTTTAACTGTATACTTACGAGAATTTTCACATTATTTCGTAACGTATATGTGACGTACGCCGAAGAAAGGGGGCTTACTCTGAAAAGTGTGATTGTTCAGGGCGAGCGGTCGCAGTCGACCGGCTAGACGCGACTTTTAGGAGAGAGGGAAGACTCACGAAAGCTTCCCTCTCCACTTACTATACATTCTCACCCATATAGCGGCGCGGCTCACGGACTGGGTACAGATGAGACGCGTATATTGCAGTGGTGAGTGGCGGGAGGTGTTTCACGGGATCTCGAGCTCTCGAGCAAAAGCCCGATTTCTCGGGTTTCTAACAACTCAATTATTAGCAATAATAACGCTCGGAAATTTTTTGTCGGTGGTTTCATTGAAAACAGCAGCTCAAAAACTATCGGAAGGTGTAAAAACCTCGATTTCGATTTTTTTAGAGTAAGCCCCCTTTTCGGGCGCACGTCACATATAATATTTGCTTTTATGAGCAGTAGGATAAACCTACACGTAATACATTTATGGTGTTTTCTTTGGGGACACGTATGAGTGGCTTGAAGTCTTTGACCTTGAATGTTTATGATTGATTGTTATTCTCTGATGAATTCTGAACAATGTACTGAAATCCGGAATTATTTGTAACATATTATCAAGTTAAAATATTTTATTGCCAAAAAGCTGACTTTCTCTTATGAAAGGTCATAGAGAGATCGATCAATTTTCAGAATCGCATCGCTTGCCCATACTGATTCTTGTATCAACTTTGATTATTTAGTATTACAGAGGACCTAAAGCGTAATCTATTGAATTTTATGTTAAATATTTGTCTTTCTCAAAATGAGTGTTATATTTTATAGTAACTAAATTGATTCAATACCAAGTGAAAATTCGTTAGAACAATCCACATTGTTTTTTAAGTCTAAATTTGCATATTTCACGCATTTACAATTTACGTGTAACTTCTAAATTTTATTGTATTGAAAACTATGTGGAATCATTAAAAATCTCTTAAAAGGAAAGATCGGTCCGAGGAGAGGTTGTCAAGCGACTTAAAGTAAGGCGTATGATTAATGATATAAAAAGAATATCAAACTTTATTATTTATTGAAGTTCTACCTCTAGAGCTTCATTTCAGTTGTCCTAAGGAAAAACTGACCCGCCACCAGGAGAGTACCCATGACCTTCCTATAGCCGGTTGAGAGAAATTAACAATTATTAAAATATTAAGGAATTGAAATTTAATACGCTGCATTAGGTTCCTTAGATAATGGCGAGACGATTAAAAAAAGATAGAAAAAAATCGGTTAATCCGTACAATTTCTGTTGAGAGTTTTGGTCCTTTTGCATTTACTTTAACATTACCTTCAATATGGTCAACATTGATTGATTTTCCTGATATTTTTTTTTCATTTTTTTTAAATTATATCAGGAACTTTATACAGCTAATTAAAATTTAAGAGAGCCATTTTTTGCGTAATTCTAGATATGCGAACGCATTGTACTAAAAAAGTATGTTTAGGGGATTCGAAAAAAACAATGAAATGTCTAATAAAAATGTTAATGAAAAATTTCGTAATATTTGTAAAATTATTGAAATCTTTGAGAAATAATTGAAATCTTTGTGCAATCTTTGAAATCTATATAAAAATCTTTGCGAAATATTTCAACTCTTTGTGAAACCTTTGGAAATCTTTGCGAAATATTTTCAAAATTTTTCATAATACTTGTGAAATATTTTTAAAATTTTTCATAATACTTGTGAAATATTTGATAATATTTGTTGAATTATTTAAATTTTTGATAAATAATTGAAATCCTCGTACACTCTTAAAGCTATCTGAAATTGTTGTGAAATAATTGAAATCTTTCGGAAATATTTTAAGACTATTCAAAATCTTTGCGAAATATTTATTCAACTTTTTGAAATCTTTGGGAAATCATTGAAATCTTTGAGCACCCTTGAAATTCTATTTGAATCCTTTGCGAAATATTTGAAATGCTTGTGAAATCTTGTGGTGATTATTTAAATTTGCGTAAACTAGTTCTGCAATCTTTGGGAATCTTTGCGAAATATTAAAACTATTTTTTAAATCTATTTTTTTGTGACGGGTCACGTGTGTAGTGCTCTGTATAGACAGAGAATAGTGTAAAGTAGTGACAATTGGGTCCAGAGGGCTCTTAAATAAGTTGGAAATCATTTTCCCACCAAATAAACTCATGCTACAACTTTTAGTGTGTGATTAAGTGACAAAAATGGTGTGAATCTGACAATAATGGTCAAATACGGATATACGTATATCGTGGTGAGATATACGTTTTTCAGAGTAACACGGCAGAACTGTTGAATGGGCCACCGCATAAGGCTACTGATGAAGATTTTAAGTGTCATCCTGAAAAAAAAGGTTGAGGTAGTATTTTGTTTACTGTGTGCAATTATTATTTTTACTGAAATTATAAACTTGTTGAAAGGGAGCAATCTGCAGATAGCAGAAGACAGCATTTTATCGGCGAGAACCGTTCGCAAATTAATTTTTTTACTTACAATTCTGACATCACAGAAGCTTTCTCAGGAGATATCACGTATTGGAAGACCCACGACTTGATGATGGTGAACCTAGATTTTGCGAAAAACGTCGTGAAATGGAGAAAATTGAGTACAAATTTGAGATTTCCTGTGTGTGTGAAGACCATAAGACCACCTGTAAAAATCGTACTCCGAATCTCCGATGCTCTGAAGTACGAGTCAGTGATGGCAACGTGGGCGCCTTTTGCTACTGCGCTTGCATTCGGGCCGCGCACTGGTTGGCCGTAGTTGGCGCGCAATTCAAAATTGGATCTTTTGAGAATACATCAGGGTCTGCCAGTACGGGATAGCTCCTGAGAAAGCTTCTGTGATGTCAGAATTGTGAGTAAAAAAATAAATTTGCGAACGGTTCTCGCCGATCAAATGCTGTCTTCTGCTACCTGCAGATTGCTCCCTTTCGAAAAATGTATAATTTCAGTAAAAATAATAATTGCCTCAGCAAAAGGCTTAATTTCTCTACATTTTATTCATCCGAGGATCTCACAAAACCTCAAATATTCGACAAGTTTTTTTTTTTTTTTTTCAAGATTCTCCACAAGTCCCTTCGGTCCGTTATTTAAAAGTTTTATTCCGGTTTTATTCTGCTGATACACAATATCAGGTAATATTGCGTACATGATAAGATCAAATAAAAATTAAATTATGCATTCTTGAAATTACTTTTTTAATTTAGTTTGCACTTACCTTCTCGTATTTTTCATCTAGGCAGTTCTGCATCAATTTTTCGCAGATGTTTGCGAATTATTCTTTAGGGTCATGTTGCCGATCGATCACATTAGCTGCATTTTGATTATGCATTTCTAAACAAAAACCTCATTTGAATTTCGCGCCTGATATATTTGGTATCGTAGGAATGTCACGACCTGACTTAAGCGCAATCTAGGAACTTATTTTAAACTAAATTCATTTTGCGCGGTTTTAATTAAATGTACTAATCGCCGTCTTATGAAGATAAGCAATCGGGTGAATTTAAGAGAATAAAATTAGCTCAATCAGGTAACGTTTATTACAGTAAGTTTACAAGACAAAATCGAAAATTTTCAAAGTCCGAGACCGAAGTAAAGTTTTGCATTGGGGAGACGAACTTCCCAAAAGAGGATGCAAATCAATCTGACTAGCCTATGTGAAAAAGCTGTCTCCGAAGATTTTCCCACCCCAGACACCGGGACCCTTGGGCGTTTACTTATGAACTCATTGGTGGAAATCATCCCCCAGAATTAGTTTTTACTGTTTAATTGGTTCGTGGTTTCCCCAATTTTGGTTGCGTGGGCGGATCCATTTACGGCCCCTTCTTTGCGCTTTTCTCAAGCCAACGCGCCCCATCAAGGAGAGTGCAGTCATATCACCCTGTCACATAAATTATACCGTACTTGAACTTGAGGTCTAGTTAGCCTTTTCACACATGCTCCGTCGCCGAGACTTTTGGGTCTTTTATTGTTATTAGCATCTCCAATTTCAAATATAGACGAGACATTCTAGAGTATGGTTTTCTTTAGTTCGGCTATTAAAATGTCAAAAGTTTGTTCTCAATTTACTCTGGGAATTAAATAACGAATGCTTTTGAATTTTTATGTGAAATTTCAGAAAAGGGAGAAATGTTTGCCTCTAAAATATCTAGTCGTAAAAATGGTTCTCAGACTTAGAACGGAAATTGGTACTTAATACTAAAGTGATTTTTCTCTCGAGCGTAGTTATATAAAATATAAATCACTATTATTTACTTTTACTCTCTAGCTATCTTTCGAGTTCTGTGTAATTTCTAGCCCTGGTAATAAAATTGATATTTGCAACTAAAATAATGACATAAAACGTGAGACATTTCCTCTAAGTTTCTTGACGACTTGTAGCGCTGTAAAATAAATCTTAAAGCTAATTATTTATGAGGCGAGACTAGTTTTTGAGTTCAAGTGCATTTTAAGAATGTTTCAAGAATATAAAATAACCCAGACCTAGGCTCGCTGTCTCATGAAATAGAAATTCTTATCATTAATTTTATTCTAAAGTCTCCTTATTGGATCTACAATTCTGCCACATTAATCTAGTTTATTAAAGTTCGATATTCATTTCGATTCAAATTTGCCACGTAACCATAAAAGAATGACTAACGTATAGAAAGGTGAAAGGATAGTTTGCGGATACGCTTTTAGTATGTTCGTTCTCCGCTATAAAGATGAGCGCACAGGTGAGATCATCACAGGAAGTGTTTCACAACGCCATCTTTACCTGACTTACCGGCTAGACTAAAATTCATGGCGCATGCCAGTTCGGATACCTAGACATTAAGATAAATGAAATTTACGACAAATTATAATTTAGATAAATGTGAAATATCACAAATAGAATTTCGTCGAAATGAATATTAGGTTATGTGGAATTCTGGGACAATGATACTTATGTCGAATACAAATTCAGAAAAACAGAACTTAGATTAAATTAAAATTAGGATAAATAAAGATTATGGTGAATGAAAATTCGAAAATACGAAAATTATGCCAAACAATACGAGAAAATGAAAATGATAATAAATGATTGTTCGGCAACTTGATTTTCGGTCAAATGAAACTTAGGTAATATGGAATTTGTGGTATATTAATTTGCCTCAGTAAGACCTGCTATACCGACGCACCTAGGCAAGGTAGAAATTTTACCAAAGCAGATCGAACCAGAACAACAACAAAATCTCGAGAAGAAGACTGAAGGGAACAAACAACAGTTAGTAAGCAGCACAATATTAACCTGTAATCAAAGAACAATCATTAAATAATGCATCGCGAACATGTATTTACAAATATTGTAATCATTGAAAAAGAATATGCTAACCTAAAAACTTTCACTAGAATCAGTACGGCCGAGGATGGCGCTGGCTGTACTTTTAGGCCGAAAATTATTCAGATGCATGGGGAAAGTGTCAAAAATGTGAAATTTTGTGCTTTTTATATTATAATAACGGACATTTAAAATTTTTTTCTTTAGAATTAAGTTTTAAGGCTTTTAGATTGAAATTTTATCAAGTTTTTTTTGTGATGTACGAGAAGATTGGAGAGAATTTTGCCAAAAATTTCGCTGAACAGTTTGCCTTGCGAATTTTGAAAATTTCAAGACAACACAAAAGCTTTCTTATAATTCCTGGTAAAATTTAAATAATGTTTTATTTAGTTTAAGAGAATATTTAAAAATGATTCCCTAAAATTTTGAAAAATAATGTAGAAAATTTTGAAGCAAAATTTTTCAATTCTG